>CAJQZM010041082.1:0-30000 GCA_907164665.1 Colias nastes | reverse complement strand
GGAGACGGGGTGACCCTCTCTGGAGATATCGGAAGTGCGAATGCTGACATGAGTAGCGACAAACAGTGCGAGAAACACTGTCGCCGAAAGTCCAAGGGTTCCTGCGCAAGGTTAATCCACGCAGGGTGAGCCGGCCCCTAAGGCGAGGGCGAAAGCCGTAGTCGATGGGAACCAGTTGAATATTACTGGGCCTGCCAGAAGTGACGAATGCGATATGTTGTCTGGTCTTATTGGATTGACCAGGCTTTTGGAGCATTCCAGGAAATAGCTCTGGCGTATAGACCGTACCCGAAACCGACACAGGTGGACTGGTAGAGAATACCAAGGCGCTTGAGAGAACGATGCTGAAGGAACTAGGCAAATTACTTGTGTAACTTCGGGATAAGCAAGACCCGTACGTGGGCAACCATGGGCGGGTGGCACAGACCAGGGGGTAGCGACTGTTTAGTAAAAACACAGGGCTGTGCGAAGTCGAGAGACGACGTATACGGCCTGACGCCTGCCCGGTGCCGGAAGGTTAAGAGGAGATGTGCAAGCATTGAATTGAAGCCCCGGTAAACGGCGGCCGTAACTATAACGGTCCTAAGGTAGCGAAATTCCTTGTCGGGTAAGTTCCGACCTGCACGAATGGCGTAACGACTTCCCCACTGTCTCCAGCATCGACTCAGCGAAATTGAATTCCCCGTGAAGATGCGGGGTACCCGCGGTCAGACGGAAAGACCCTATGAACCTTTACTGCAGCTTTGCAGTGGCATCAGAGACATCCTGTGTAGGATAGGTGGGAGGCTATGAACCCGGGACGCCAGTACCGGTGGAGCCGTCCTTGAAATACCACCCTGAATTTTTCTGATGTCTAACCGAGACCAGTCTAGCCTGGTCCGGGACCCTGCATGGTGGGCAGTTTGACTGGGGCGGTCGCCTCCCAAAGTGTAACGGAGGCGCGCGATGGTGGGCTCAGGTCGGTCGGAAACCGACTGTCGAGTGCAATGGCATAAGCCCGCCTGACTGTGAGAGTGACAGCTCGATCAGAGACGAAAGTCGGCCATAGTGATCCGGTGGTCCCACGTGGACGGGCCATCGCTCAACGGATAAAAGGTACTCTAGGGATAACAGGCTGATCTCCCCCAAGAGTCCACATCGACGGGGAGGTTTGGCACCTCGATGTCGGCTCATCACATCCTGGGGCTGGAGCAGGTCCCAAGGGTTCGGCTGTTCGCCGATTAAAGTGGTACGTGAGCTGGGTTTAGAACGTCGTGAGACAGTTCGGTCCCTATCTGCCGTGGGTGTATGAGACTTGAGAGGATTTGTCCCTAGTACGAGAGGACCGGGATGAACATACCTCTGGTGTACCGGTTGTCGCGCCAGCGGCACAGCCGGGTAGCTAAGTATGGACGGGATAACCGCTGAAAGCATCTAAGCGGGAAACCCACCTCAAAACGAGGTCTCACAGGGCCGTGAAAGACCATCACGTCAATAGGCCGGGTGTGGAAGCGTGGTAACACGTGAAGCTAACCGGTCCTAATCGCCCATATCGCTCACACAACGCTCTCACAAGAGAGCATACACATGCATAGCAATCATCCACGCAAACACACTCATCATACAAAACACCAACCTCCACCACGACACACAGTTGTCGGGTGGATCAGAAGACCTGGTGGCTATGGCGGGAGACTTCCACCCGATCCCATCCCGAACTCGGCCGTGAAACGCCCCAGCGCCTATGATACTGCATCTCAAGATGCGGAAAAGTCGGTCGCCGCCAGGTCCCCTGATCCACCCCACAAAACACCCCACCCTCGCGGGGTGGAGCAGCCCGGTAGCTCGTCAGGCTCATAACCTGAAGGCCGCAGGTTCAAATCCTGCCCCCGCAACCAAAGACAAGCCCGCTTAAACAAGCGGGCTTTTTTGCGTCTGAACAGGGGAGGGTACAGCTCTTGTCGATACCAATACTCTCATGACAAGCTGAGCATTCCGGTACGTTTTGGAAGTACAGGGTGCAGCATCATGTTATCTGAACTCCCCATAGTCCTCATTCACGGACTGAATGGCGGTGGCTGGGTATGGCGCGACGTCGCGCCCATCCTGAACGCTCAAGGCCATCAGGTCATCACGCCTACCCTGACAGGGACGGGCGATCGCTCGCATCTCCTCTCTCACCACATCACCCTCAATACCCACATCGAAGACGTGATCAATACAATCGCCACGCTCGATCTCGGGCCCTTCGTTCTGGTCGGGCATTCCTATGGCGGCATGGTTGCCACCTGTGTGGCTGACCGGATGAGAGAACGCGTTGCCCATCTCGTCTATCTCGATGCGCTGATTGCGCGTGATGGTCAGACCGCCTTCGATATTCTGCCTGAGGATATGGCAAAAGCACGGCGTGAGCGTGTGAGGACGAGCGGGGGAAGTATTGCGTTTCCGGTACCGCCTGCAAGCGCGGTTTTCCTGCCCGATGCTGCATGCAAGGCATGGTTCATGCGTCATCTGAAGCCGCATCCTGCAGGCACATACGAAACAGTCGTTCATCTGGACAGGCCCGCCGGCGCGGGCATGCCGGTTACCTATATCGCTTATGAAAAACCGGCTCTTGGCTCCATCGAGCCAAGCCGCGCCTATGCCAGAGCGCAGGCGGGGTGGCGCTATCGCACCGAACCCGTTCCACATGATGCCGAAATCGTACTTCCGGAAAAAGTGGCCGGGTTCATCACCGAATCACTCTGACCTGCCGCAGATCGGTGCGGCAGGTCGCTCGCTCAGACCTGCGCCATCAGGGCCGCATTGCCGCCAGCCGCCGTCGTGTTGGTGCTGCATGCGTATTCCAGAACCAACCACTCACGCGGATAACACCCAGACACTTCCGGACCATGCAGACCAATAATCGGGCCTGCGCGGTCAGCCAGTTCCTTGCTCAGCGCGGTACACCTTGTTCTCTGAGGAAATCAGGCGCTGCGCGCCCTGTCTTCAGATAGATCGGCGGAAAACTCTCATTATCACGAACCCATTCATAGCGCGCGTGGGATGACAGTCTCTATCCTGGGTTTCAACTTCTCTTAGGCCTGAAGATTTTGAAAAGTGGTCCTGTCAGCAGTGTTGAAATGACGGCGAGGACCATCAGCGAGGCGAAGGCGAATTCGGAGAGCATGCCTTGCTCATGCAGGATCGTCGCCGCCACGATTTCCATTAGTCCCTTGCATTGCAACAAGGCGCCCAGACTCAGTGTCTGACGTGGTGACAGGCCGGGCGCGGGCGGGAAGACGTAGATCGACCCCATTTTCGCGATGATCGATATGCCGACCAGCGAAAATGATGCGATGACAGAGGGCCATGTCAGGGCGTCACCATCGATATGCAAGCCGCTATGTCCGAAAAACAGCGGAGCGAGCCATATCAGGCAAAAGGTCGATATTGCTTCGAACGGCAGACGCTTGACCCATGAAGGCGGCATGAAGGCCCCGGCGAAATAGGCGCCGATCAACTCGTGCAAGCCCAGCGTCATGCTCGCCCAGGATCCAAGGCTGAGATAAAGGGGTATGACCGCCCAGATCAGAAGGCGCGGCGGATTGCGTATATGCCGTGTAGCGAGCGAGCCTGCGATGCCGAGACCGGCAAGCAGGAGAAGCGCCAGACATTCGCGCATGCCCCAGCTATGCATGGCCGTTTTGCGTTCGGCTGCAAACTGGAGGAATGCGAGACCGATCCAGAGCGTCGCATCGTCAATGACTGCAAGTTTCAGGGCAAGCTGCCCTATAGGTTTATCCCTAACAGGGAGTTCCCGCACAATACCGATCAGCACGGGCAGCGCACTGACAGCCACACACAAACCGATCGAGGCGGCCGCGATAAGCGGCGTCACCGCAGGAGCGTGCCACCCTGGCAAAGGCAGGAAGAAGAAATAAACGAGAACGGTGCCGATCAGGAAAGGGCCCCCCAGAGCCATCGCCGCGCCACCCAGCAGGCGAGACACGCTCGTTGTGGGGAGAGCATTCTCGGACGGGCTTCCTCCCGGGTGTTGCCACATTTCCATTCCAGCCGTGAAGGCAAGCACAAGTACGGCCACCCAGCCGATGGTGTCTCCGTAAAAGGACGGAATACCGAGCGACTTCAGGGGAAGGTGCCAGACAGCTGCCAGGATCCCTATCAGGATCGGGATAACGGCGATCGGCACTGCGCGGCCGATCAGGCGCCAGATAATCCAGGGCAGGCAGACAAAAACCCCTGCATCTGCAACCAGTGCAGTGAAATCACTCATGGCAATCCTTTCTTAGATTAACGAAAGGATAGCTTGCTTTAATCGAAATGTGAAACCTGTCATGCGCTACTCTCGAAGCGCGCGAAGACACAACAGTAGAACATGGACACCTTAAATCATCTGTCTCGCCATTATTTCACTATTGCAGGTAGAAAGTGCTGCTTATGATGTTTCGAATTAACATCGAAAAAAAGGATATTCATGAGACCCGAGATCAGAAAGCTTCGCCACCCGAATGAGGGTCTCTATGGTGGGATGCTGACAACCATTGGCAGCCTTGTCTGGGTTGTGGTGCTTGGGGGAATTTTTCTTGCTGCAATGGCAAAACCCCAGATGCTGCATCATCTGCTTATCCTGCTCGTATATGTCGGTGTCGGCGCGTTGTTCGCATGGATCGGGGCAGCGCTCTACCGTGCCTATGCCATGGGCAATATGGTTCTGCTTTCAGAGCGGCAGTTCCCTGAACTCTATGCGATTCATTGTGAAATGGCCCGCGTGCTCGGACTGGCTGAAGTCCCGACAGCGTTTATCCATAACGCGAGTGGGGTAATGAATGCTTTCGCAATCCGACTTCTACGCGGCCGCTATGTTTTTCTGACCTCTGCCCTCGTCGAGGTCGAAGATGATGCGCAGCTTCGCTTTGTGATCGGCCACGAAATTGCCCATCATGTTCTGGGTCATCTCAACGGGTTCAAACACTGGCTTCGTATTCCGGCCTACTTCGTACCGTTTCTCTACCGCGCTTATTCGCGTGCACGCGAATATAGCTGCGATGCCGTTGCGGCCTCGGTGCTGCCGGATATACGTGATGGTCTCGGTGCGCTTCAGATGCTGGCATGCGGTGCCAAGAGACTGAATGGCGCGATGCATAGTGACGCTTTTGCCGCGCAGGAACAGATGGTACCCGGCATAGCTGGATTTTTTGTCGAGATCTTTTCGACTCATCCGCGCATGACCAGACGCGTTGCCCGTCTTGTGGCTCTGTACGCCTCGCCTGCCAACAGGAACGAGGTGGTCTGAACCCCTCGTTCGTCCGATTCCTGGGGCAGGGTAGCGCCACTGCCATCAGGGACGGTCGCTGAGCAGCGTTTCGTCAGAAGCCAGCCTGCATACTGATCGAGAAAGAGCGCGGTGCAGCGATCAGGACCTCAGAGGGGTAGCTCGTATCGGCCCACTGCACGAAATGTCTGTTCGCAAGATTGTCGATACGCCCATAGAGGGTAAAGCCCTTGCGGATGTGCCAGCCAGCGAAAACATTGACCAGTGCATAGGGGTTGAGCGTCAGCGTATTGGCGTAATCGCCCTTGCGGCTCGAAACGTAGCGCATCCCGGCACCCAGATCGAGCGGTAGATCGAGCATACTCGACCAGACAGCCCATAGATTGGCAGTCACTGCGGGCACGTTCGGCACCCGGTTGCCTGTGGCATTGGTCTTGGCATCGGGGAAGAACGTGCCGTAGCGCGCATCCGTATAGGCCACATTCCCAGAAAGCGACCAGTGGTGATCGATGTGCCAGTCAGCCTGACCTTCGATGCCACGCGATTTCTGCACACCGGCGGTCGATACGCTGTCCTGACCTGTCTGGACAAGAACATGGCTGCGCCGGATATCGAACAGGGCGAGTGTGGTGACGAGATGCCCGGAGAGGGTGCTCGCCTTTACGCCGATTTCCCCCTGTCTCGACTGACTGAGCCGCGTAAATTGCCCCTTATTGGCAAGGAAAAGGTTCGAACCCGGCGGGTCTTCAGCCGTCGTGTAAACACCGTAGAGACTGACAGTCGAGGTCAGATCGTATACCGGGCCGATACGGAAATTGGAGGGATGATAATGCCCTTTGAAACTCGTCGTGGGGTTGAATTGACCGTTTTGATTGTAGTTCTGTCGATCGAGTGAGAGCCAGTCATAGCGAAAGCCTCCTACAAGGCGCAGCTTTCGTGTGACAGAGAGGGAATCTTCGAGAAAGATACCGGCGTCCAGCATGGTCGTGGGCGATTTGCGATACGGGTATTCTCCTGCGAAGCTGCCCAGTGACCCGCCCTGTGGATCTGTAAGGGACACGCTGTCGGCATAGCTTGCGTCCGGGAAGCCCCGATTGCGTATGAAGCGCAGATAATAGGCGTCTCCCCCCAGAACGAAGCGGTTTTTCATGCCGAATATCGGGTGGTCGAACTGCGTATCGAGACTGTCACCGATCTGATGCTGATTCTGGTAGACGTAAAACCTGTCACGTCCGATGCGGCCCGGCGCGATGGATCCGCCAGAGGCGTCAGTCTCGCCGGGTTGAGCGATATAGCTATAGGTCTCCGCGTTGTCCCATCGGCGTTTGGCGTAAAGCAGATAGGCCTTGTCATGAAAGCTCAGATGGTCGGTAACGGCCCAGTCCAGATGAAGTGTCGGTGTGGCGTTGACCGAACTGGCACGCGGATTGGACACGTTATAGTTGCGCCACAACGATGCGCGACTGATGACGAGATTTTGCGTGGAATGGAGCAGGCCGTGAGCGGCGTCACTGACCGCGGTGCCGGGGACAAGGGGCGCACCGTAATAGGTCGACAATTCGTCTGTCAGATAATCCATGCTGAGACGCGCCGAAAACCGTGTGCCCGGATGCCAGAGGAGCGTGGTTGTCCAGTCGTTGCTATGCGGATCGGCGCCTTTGACATAACCATCGGAAGATGTGCGGCTGAAATCGCTTCGTATGGCAAGGCTCGGCGAGAGGGGGATCGAGCCGCCGAAGCCGGCATTCCAGCTGTTGAAACTGCCGTATGAGACGAGCGCGTTGGCACGGACATGCTCTGTATCGGGCATGCGCAACCGCATATCGACCGTACCACCCACCGCGCCTTGTCCGTAAAGGACCGAAGACGGCCCTTTGAGGATCTCCACGGCTTCGAGATTGAAGGCGTTGAGCGGGCGGTTGACCATGGTTGTCGGCCCGAAATAGAAGCCGTCGCGCAGGACCAGAACCTGATTGCCGCTGAAGCCGCGCATCATGAGCTGCGCCGGGTTTCCGGGCGAACCGCCAGAGGTCACGCCGGGTGCAGAATCTGCAGCCTCTTCGGCATGGGTGTATCCGCGCTGGGCGATCACTTTCTGATCGATGATCGAGATCGATGCCGGGTTGTGCTGAATGCTCAGGCCGAGCTTTCCGCCGATTGCCGGCCGCGCCTGAAGGCCGGTGCTTTGACCGTGTGCCGTGATATATTCATCGGCCGTCTCGCGTTCCTGCGCATGGGCTGCAGGAAACAGGGCAAGGAGGGAGATACCGGCAAGCAGGCCGGGAGTATGCAAGCGCATAGAACGCATGGCGCGCGACTTATCCTGTCTTCACGTCACTACGACAAGCGGCTTTCAGGCCGCCACTTCAGGGACACCCCGCCCGTCAGACTTCGTCTGTGACCAGAAAGATGGCAGGTCTCCTGACTTGTGCGTCGTCACGCGACATCTGGCCTTCCCGGGGGACAAGAACCCAGTGGCTGGACCTCACGGCCCACGATATCGCCCTCTTCACCTACAGTTGCGGGGGCAGTCATGGCGTTGGACCATGTTCCCTTTTCATCCCGGCAAGCGGGAACCATCGGGCCGGACCCTATCGCAGCCCGTTTTGCTGTCAATACAAATCCACGCGGATACATGCTGGGCAGGGCATCAACCCGAGCCGGGCGCAGATGAAACAACCGGCTATATGGGACGCTGCTCCGGGCTCCCGAAATGCGGGTCGGAAAGGCCTGGTCTGCCGTTTTCAGCATAGCCTGCGCAGGCCATCAGGCATGTGCCTTCCTGGGTATGGATTTCGATATCGTACCACCTTGCGCTCGTCGTGAGATCGAGCACGATATCATACTGTCCCTTCTTGTCGGGCGTGAGGCTGTCTCTCCTGCCGTTATAGCGGTTGGTGAGGACCAGATTTGCCTGTTCTGCCGGGTCGCCAGCCAGAGCAAGGTGAAGCATGCTGCCTTTGGTGAAAGCCTGAAAGGCAAGGCCACTGCGCGGTTCGTGGCGGCGGTAAAACCCGTTCGGGCCGTAAATCTCGATTGTGCCTTCAGCGGCGCAGCGTATGGACTGGCGTGTGTGGCCAGCCAGCGTGACATGACGGCTTGGCTTGCCGGTTTGCCTGATACGCAGGACCACGCCCTGAGCGCCGGGATTATCAAGATTCAGACGTGACAGGTCATCTCTGGCGACGCTCACCTCGAAGCGGTAGGGCAGGGCGCGACTGCGACGCTGTCCGGGTTCTTGTGCCGGCAGGCTGCCATGCACCGGGACCAGTGGCGGAGGATGCGAACAGGAGAGGCGTGTTCTGGGCAGGTAATCATCCGTTCTGGGCAGGTTGGCCGTCCATGATGCATCGGGCGTCGAAAAGTCGAATGCCGATGTCAGATCTCCGCAAACGGCGCGCCGCCACGGCGTGATGGTCGGGCAAATGACGCCGAAACGTTTTTCGAGAAATTGCAGAACCGAGGTGTGATCGAAAATCTGGGAGTTGACCCAGCCGCCTTTCGTCCAGGGGGAGATGATCAGTGCAGGTACGCGCGGGCCGAGCCCTACAGACTCACCGTGATACGCTTCTCCCGTTAGCGGCACGGTATGAGGCTCATCCGGATCGGGCACAGGCGGCGGAACATGATCGAAAAATCCGTCATTCTCGTCGTAATTGAGAATAAAGACTGTTTTCGACCATGTATCGGGATGCCGAACGAAAATATCGATCAGTTTCGAGATCAGATGCTCGCCGAATCCAGGAGGGGCCTCGGGATGTTCCGAGAGCGCTGCGGGAGGAACGATCCACGATACCTGAGGTAATGTCCCTTCAGCGATATCCTTTTCGAAGGCGTCGAGCAGATAGCGCCCTTCGAGCTCATGCATGTTGTCTTTTGTCGAGCCTGGTGCGATGGCGCGTGCGTTCCTGAAGCGCCAGTCAGTGCGGTCGAGGTTGCGGAACTGTCTGAACGAGGCGAGGGGATTATCGCCGAAATTGTCGTATTCCTGATAGAATTTCCAGCTGACCCCGGCCTCCTGAAGTCGCTCAGGATAGGTCGTCCAGTCAAACGGGGTGAAGGCCGGGTTGTCATGCGCCATGTCGGCAGACCAGTTGCCGTCATCCACATTATCGACGGCCTGTTTGCCTGTTGCGCCGACGGCAAGACCGTTGGTGCCCGTGAAGAAATAGAGCCGGTTCGGATTGGTCGGGCCGAAAATGGACGCGTGATAAGCATCGCAGATGGTAAAGGCATCCGCCAGCGCATAGTAATAGGGGATCTCGTGCCGGGTGAAATAACCCATGGTCATCGGCGATTTATGCGGGACCCAGCGATCCCATTCATTCCATTCGGCCTGGGTGCCTTTCCAGCTATGATCGAGGCTCTTGAGGCAGGCTGCCGAGGTATGGACCGTATCGAACAGGAATGGCCAGATGGCCCGACCCGTAGCATCTTTCTGCGCGAAAACCGGACTTCCGTCACGCTGACGCTCCGCACGCGGGTCGCCAAACCCGCGCACGCCACGAAGCGCGCCGAAATAATGATCGAAAGCACGGTTCTCCTGCATGAGGATGACAACATGCTTGACGTCCTGAATGGTTCCCGTCTCGCGATGGGCCGGAATGGCCATGGCTTTGCGCAGATTGTCAGGCAGAACGGCCCCAGCCAGAGCGGCAGCACCGAGATTGAGGAAATGCCGTCGGCTGGGTTTCATGCTGTGCGCCCCTGCGTTCAGTTGAAGTGCTTGCGAATGGTGAAGAACACCATACGTGGTGCCGCCGCCTGTAGCGTCTGGAAAGAGCCCGAAGGATCGGAATTGATGAAGCCGTTACTGCCAACGGTTGCAACATAGCGCTTGTTGAACAGGTTGGAGACGTTGATCTGCGTGTCCAGACCGCGCAGCCAGAAATTATGGCTCTTGAAGCGATAACCGAGATTCAGGTTGAACACGTCATTGGCGGGCACATAGGCGTCGTTGGTGTAGGTATAATAGCGACGATCCTGGATCTGCATGAGCACATTGCCCCAGATCTGTCCGTCATCGTAACCGAGCTGCACATTGGCGAGATTGCGTGGCATGCCAACAACGTTCTTGCCTTTGATCGCCGCCGAGACCTTGCCGTCTGCCATGACGTCGTCCTGATAGAACGAGTTGTTGAAGGCGTAGGAAGCGAAGATCGACCAGTTGGGCGCGAACTGCCAGTTGACCGCAGTGTCGATGCCCCGTGAGATTACCCCACCCACATTGGAAAGTACGGACGCATTGCCCTGAATGCCGACGCCCTGTGTGACAGCAAGCAGGCGATTGTCGAATTCGACGTAATAGCCGGTGACCGTCGCCTGAAAGGTGCGGGTATGATAGCGATAGCCGAGTTCTTCCGTATTGGACATTTCGGGTTTCAGCTTGCCCTGAAGCGCCTGAAAACCTGCCACGGTGGTCGAGAACGGTCCCGATGTCTGTGCGCTGTCGAACGCAGCCATGTTGCGACTGTAATCGACGAAAATTTCGTGATTGTGATTGAAGCGATAATTGGCGCCGATCTGGGGCAGAAAGCCGTTGCTCGCACTGAGCGATCCGCTGGGATAGGCCGTAGGCGTGGGCGTGCCAAGGTAGTTCCCGTTGAGCGCGCGTGCCGTGTTATCGACGATCAGCGACTTGAAGCCGTAATTGACTTTCAGCTTCGGCGTGATCTTCCAGGTGTCGCCCAGATGAACCTGATAGGTCTTGGTATTAAAGGCGCTTTGCCACTGGGTGTAGAAGGCATTGTTACGGTACCAGTGGGTAGAAGATGGCGCCCCATCAAGAGCAAGCGGGTAGAAACGTCTGGCCTGATTAAAGTTGTTGTTCTCGAACCAGAAGCCACCTTCGATGGCATGGTTGGCAATTTTGTATGTCAGGCTGCCGATGAAACCGGCCCGGTGAATGTCGTATTCGGTCGTGCGTGTAGCGAGAGGCGAACCCCCGAGGGCTGCCGGTGTCGGGACATAGGGTGTCACCCATACGCCTTCGCCCGTATTGGTGTGGCCGTAGCCCATGACATAACCGGAAAGGCGGTTATTGACCCTGAAATCCAGCTTGCCATAGCCCATCGCGTCTTCACGCAGTCCGGCTGAGTTGAAATAGGCGGTATCCTGGTTCTGGATCCCTGCGGGAAATGCCGTGCCGTTCTGATAGGCATAGCCGATCTGCTTGGCGAGAGCGTAATTGCCGGTGATATTGTCCAGATTATAACCGTAGGTCCTGATCTGGGAGAGGGAGAGATCCTGATAGTCGTTCTCGGCGCGCTTGGACCAGTCACCGAAAACGGTGAGTTTCAGATGCTCGCCCAGAGGCTGAACGTATTTTGCGTTGGCCTGATCCTGACGCTGAACGCCGTCGCCTTTCCATTTATTGGCGTCCTGATGGTTGTAGGACACATAGAATTTGCCACCGCCCTTGAGGACACCGCTATTGATGCGGGCGAAGGTACGCCACGTGGAGGCGGAACCGATCGTGCCGCTTACATCGGCACCGAATTTGTCGGTGGGGTCGATCGAGGTAAACTGCAATGCGCCACCCAGATCGTTCGAGGCGGCAACACCAACGGCGCCTGCACCCTGTGTCAGTGTGGCGGGGCCGTTATTCTCGGTCTGAAGCGCGCGCCCGATGGAGAGACCGTTATCGTTTCCGTAGGCGAGATTGCCGAGGGGCACGCCGTCGAAGGTAAATCCGAGACGGCTCTGGTCGAAACCGCGGATGATGATCTGCTGGGACCATTCATAGGAACCGAGCGGATCGGATGAAGTGAACATCACGCCGGGCAATTTGGAGAGCGCCTTGAACGGGCTTGTTCCGGGTGTGTATTCCTGAATCGCCGTACGCGAGATCGTCTGTGTTTCTCGGGCCTGACCTGCGCCAAGAACGATAATCGACTCAGGGGTCTTTGCTTCGACGGATTTACTGCCAGCTGTTTTGCGGCTCTTTCCGGTTACGCTGTTGGCTGCCCCGTTCCCGGTCGTTTTGCTCTTTTGCCCGGACATCAACCCCCGGGTTGTCGCGCTCTCCTTACCCGGGCTCTGTATGGCGGGGTCTGCCGCGCTGCTCTGCGCCTGTGCCTGGGTATTGGCCGCGACGATCAGCGTCGGGAGGCTGGCAGAGAGAACAAGACGATGTCTGAGTTTCATTGACGAGGAGCCGTTTCTTCAAAAGGTCGGGTTTCCGCTCGTCAATATCGTGACAGGGTGTGACAAAGTATTATGGTTTTATTAAAATCGGATCGTAAACAAAACGTTCATGGTTCTGTCACTGTTCTGACTTATTGTAAGTTGTTTATTACCTGTAATAAATCCAGCATTACTTTCTGTTTTTCGTATTTCCTGTCATGTGTGCCTGCGTCATCAGCAATCCTGTCAGGCAGGCTCCAGCCGCATAGGCAATGAGGTCGGCGCAGGCGAAATGCGAGCCAAGCACGAACGCGCCGACACCTGTCGCGCGCAGGGTGTCCAGCCATGGGAAATGAAGCAGTTTGACTGTCTCGCTGAGTGTCGCCCCAGACAGGGCGAGAACCAGGATGACGAGGCGCGACCTGCCGCGCGCAATCAGGGCAGCAAGACACCAGAACATGCCGCCCCAAAGGACCGAACCGCTCCATTTGCGGAAGGATGGGGAAAGCCCTAGAGGGGCGAGGCGGCAGGCGATGCCCGCAAGGATGATCGTCAGCAGAAGCGCAACCACGGGAGCCATCCCGGCCGTGATATTATAGCCTGTGCGCTGCCGGGGCTCTTCTCTCATTATGCGATGCTTTTTGTATGCGCCGTTGCCGATGCGCGGTCAGGACGCAGAAGCAACGTTACCGAGATGAACGCGACATAGAGCAGGAGATACCATGAGACGAGTTTCTGCGGGTGGACAACCCATGTGAAATGCCTGTGGGCGTAGAGCCAGGTTCCGGTAAATGTGCCGACATTTTCTGCAATCCAGAGGGCAACACTCGATAACAGGGCGGCGAGGGGCAGGCGCATATGCCAGATCGAGGTCATGATCCGATACTGGATGACGCAGCGCCAGTAGAGAGCCAGTGTCGCTGCCACCAGCAACCAGCGCAGATCGGGCATGAAATGATGGGTGAAGAAATTGGCGTAGATAGCGATCGCCAGAGCCAGAGATAATCTGAAATCGGGATAGGGCGTGAAATGCATGTCGAACAGACGGATCACGCGCGCCATGTAACTGCCGACAGAAGCGTACATGAAGCCCGAAAAAAGCGGGACATGCATGATCCTGAAAAAGCAGGGTTCGGGATAGGCCCATGAACCTGCATGCACCTTGAACCACTCCATGGCCGTGCCAGTCGCATGGAATATGAGAATGATCAATGCTTCCTGACGTGTTTCCAGTCTGAAGAGCAGGAACAGACCCTGTGTGACAAGCGCAAAAAGGAACAGGAAATCGTAGCGATGAAAAGCCCAGTTCGGTGACCAGAAGGCGTGGGTGACCAGAATGGCGCCAAGCATCAGCCCACCGAAAAGACAGGCCCAGCCCTGCTTGAGCACGAACAGGACGAATAATCCCGGCGTTCCGGGCATATGGCGTTTCAGCCAGTCACCGAGCCGACGCTCCAGCGTGCGTGTATCGTCATATCGGGGGGCAGGGGGAATGGCGGCGTTCACGGCGCGGCTCCTTGTCTGTTGCCGCGCCAGTGCCTTACTCCGTGAGCCAGCGCAAGAGACTGGCCGGGTCAACAGATCGACAGGTCCGGCCCGCGTTATCGCGAGAGCGCAAAGCTCAGGCCGCCCATGACCGTAAGCCCCTGATTGGGAATGGTTGAAATCTGGCTCGTGTAATAACGGCGATTGGTCACATTATCCGCGTTGACGAACATCTGTAGCTGTTTTGTGAGCTGATAGGCGCCGAACAGATCGAACACGACATAGCCGCCCTGCTTGGGGAAGGCCGCGACACGACTTGTGGGCTGACCGAGTGTCTGTGTTGCTGCCCTGATGCGCCCACCGATGGAGAGCCGGTTATCGAGAAGGTGAATTCCTGCCGTGCCAGCTAGAACCGAGCGTGGCGGTGTGGTGAGCATGGCGCCGAAACCTGTATAATCGGCGTAGGGAAGTTTCGTTGTCGTGTTGGTATAGGAGAGCGTCGCGAAAACGAACCTGTTGTCGTATTTCGCCTGTCCTTCAAACCCATGGGTGAACGTATTCCCGGCCATGTTCTGATAGTAGTAGCCATAGACCGGAATAAACGAACCCGCTGCCGGACGGCCAATCACGCGTGTCTGGGCAATATAGTTCTTGATGCGCGTATCGAAATAATCGCCGTCGAACTCCACCTTGTCGCCATCGGTCAGCACGTCGCGATAATGGAGTTTTGCTCCAAGCTCCCAGCCATAGGTCTGCTCGGGCGCCAGATTGGGGTTCGGGATGAATTTGAGGAAACTCAGTCCGGGATGCGAGCTGGCCATGAACATTTCGGTCATGGCGGGCGGACGGAAACCAAGACCATAGCTGCCATAGAGCTGCAAACCGTGGACCGGAGTCACGGCCAGCGTAACCTTGGGATTGACCGCATCGGACCCACGTGACGCGCTGAAAGCCCCGGCAGGGATCGAGGTGAAGCCAGAGGCCTGATTCACGCCGCTGCCTGATGCATGATAGCTGTCATAGCGCAGGGCCCCGGTCAGCTGGACGATTTTCCAGTTCAGGGCGAGCTGGGTGAAGGCGCTGCCGACGCCACGCCCGCCCGAAGGCGTGGATCCCTCAAACCCTGTCTGGTCCTTGGTATTGACCGAGTCATGATAATACTCACCGCCGTAATTGAGTGAGGCCAGTATCGGACCGAGCGGGAACTGCGACGTGTTGTCAGCCTCGAAGCCCAGTGTCGTCAGATTGTATCTTGTGAGATTGGCCTCTGCCATCGTCATGGCTCGATAGGCTGGCATGGCGTTATCGAGCCCCGTCGAGACGACGTAACCTTTCACATGAAGGGATACGAGTTTGTTGTCGTGCGGGGTAAAACGATATTCGATGTTGCCCTGGTTGTTCTGTATCGTGTTGCCAGCATAAATGCCTTCTGTGCCCTGACCGAATTCATTGTGATAGATGACGGTGCCGAGTGTCAGGCTCTGGTCCATGCCCGGTTTGATGTCGATCTTGAACAGGCCGGATTGCATACGCTGATAGGTTTCGGGAATGCGTGTACCTGCACCGTCTTCGTAATCGCCCGAACTGCGCATGCTGAACGCTGCGGCAACACCGAGCCAGGGACGAAGCCGGATACCCGCGCCGACCACACCCGAACCGTCGTAGTTGTTCGTCCCGCCGAGGGCGCGCGCCATGACGCCATACTGCTTGCCCGGCTCGACCAGATCGTCCACGCCGAGCGTATGCATGTTCACCACGCCGGCAATTGCTCCTGCGCCATCTGCGGTTGCAACGGTGCCGCGTGAAACGTCCAGACCGGCAAGCAGGGCCGGGTCGACATAGACGCTGCCGTTCGCGCCATGACTGCTGGTCTGGAAATCCTGACGTGCACCATCCACCATGACATTCACGCGCCCGAAATCCTGCATGCCGCGTATGGAAATGGCGAGAGAGGGCGATCCGTCATTCTGGAAATAGACACCGGGCAGGCCCGTCAGGATCATATAGGGCTCTGTCGGCTGAACCCTGAGCATGTCCTTGCGGGTAAGCGTCGAGCTGGCCTGAGGGACATTGATGTCAGTGGTTCCACGCACTCTCACGCTGGGAAGCGCGATTTCATGCGATGCGTCCTGCAGGTGAACCTGCCGCCCGGCAGGAGCAGCATTCTGCGAGGCAGACGCCTTGTAGGACGGTGCACTGTCGGGCTGGGCCGATGCGCTGTCATCGGCGATTGCCGGTTTGAGCCCCAATGCGAACACGGCGAGGGCGGTCGAATATAAAAGGGCCTGTCTGGTCCCGGGCATCGTTTCTACCTGCGAATCGTTATCAACTGTTACGAACGGTTATTGAGAATGACTCGCACTTGCAAGATGTAAAAACATCCTTTAAGCCTCCGCCCCGTCAGGTGAGGGATCGCAGCAACAGCACCCCCGCCCGCCATTGGAAGGGTCAGGGTTCATGAGCATCAGATTGTTCAGCCGGCGTCAGTTCGGCTTGACAGCCTTCGCGACCGGTGTGTCGGGAGCTGCTTCGCGTAGCGCACGCGCAGGTGCAAAACGGCCCGTGCGTGTTCAGGACTGTCGCGGCCGATCCGTCACTCTGGGGACGATGAATCGCATCGTCTCCATTGGCGGCACCATTACCGAGACGCTTTACGCGCTCGATGTCGCTGACAGGATTGTTGGGGTGGATATTACATCCACCTACCCGGTCGCGGCGCTGAGAGAGAAGGCCTCGGTCGGCTATATGCGTCAGCTCAACGCCGAAGGCGTGCTGTCTCTCAAACCCGATCTGGTCCTTGCCATGAACGATTCAGGCCCGGCGACCGCGATCGAGCAGCTTATCGAGTCCGGCACGCCCGTAGTGATGATCGACGCCGCCCCGACGCTTGATGGTGTGCGTCAGCGTATCGTGACCCTGTCGAGCATTCTCGATGCGCGTGAACAGGGCGCTTCGATGGTCGTGCGGTTCGACAACCAGCTTCGTACGCTCAAGGCCTGGAAAGACCTTCACCCCGAAAAGCACCGCGTTCTGTTTGTCATGCGTGTGGTCAATGGTCGGCCCATGGCCGCAGGAACCGGTACGGCGGCCGATTCCATCATCACGCTTGCCGGTGCGGTCAATGCCGGTGGTGCGATGCAGGGTTACAAGGCGCTTGAGCGCGAAGCCCTGATCGATTTGCAGCCGGATGTGATCCTGATGATGAGCCAAGGCGGCCAGACCATGCGCGAAACCCTGCTCAGGGACGAGGCTGTCATGCTCACGCCAGCCGGAAAAAACGCTGCCATCATCGATATGGAGGGCGAGAAGCTGCTTGGCTTCGGGCCGCGTACCGCGGAAGCGGCGCTCGACCTGGCCCAGCAGATTGCCGCTCATACGCGCCCGGCATGAAGATACGCCGCCTGCCTGCGCTGCCCGTGCTGATCATGCTCTGTGTCGCTCTCCTGGGGGTATCTCTGCTTGCACTGGCGTGCGGGGCGACAGGGTTCGGTTTCAATCCTGCCCACGCGCGAGATACCGCAATGGCGCGACTGATCGTTCTGGGCATCCGCCTGCCACGTATCGTGCTGGCCGTGCTGGTTGGCGCAGGGCTGGGTGCGGCGGGTGCCGTGATGCAGGGGATGTTTCGCAACCCGCTTGCCGATCCCGGGTTGATTGGCGTTTCTTCCGGTGCTGCTTTGGGGGCAACTCTCATGATTGTGCAAGGGCCGGTCTGGTTCGGGCTGGGCGTGCTTGCACATTGGGGCATTCCCGCCGGCGGCATGGCTGGGGCCTGCGCCATGACGATGTTGCTTCAGGGTCTGTCTACAAGTCGGGGGCTTTTATCGACCAACAGGCTGGTTCTGGCGGGCGTGGCACTTGGGGCGCTTGCTTCTGCGGGGACCGGTATTCTGCTCTACCGCGCGAACGACACCGCCCTGCGCGATCTGACATTCTGGACCATGGGCAGTCTTTCGGGGGCGCGCTGGCAGGAAATATCGATCCTTGCGCCGCTGATGTTCATCGCGCTCGTTGTTCTCGTGGGCCTGTCACGCCCGCTCAATCTTCTGCTGGCCGGTGAGGAAAATGCGGCCCTGATGGGATGTCATGTGCGCCGCACGAAGTATCTCTGCCTCTTCGCCGTGACGCTGGCCGTCGGTCCGGCCGTCTCTTTCTCGGGCGTGATCGGTTTCGTCGGGGTGATCGTGCCGCATCTGGTGCGCCTGATAAGCGGTCCGGACCACAGGGTGCTTGTGCCTGCTTCGGCTCTTTCGGGCGGAATCCTGCTTGTACTGTCCGATACGCTGGCCCGTGTCGTTGCACCGCCTTCCGACATGCCGGTCGGGATCATTACTGCGGCGATCGGCGCGCCGGTTTTCCTGTGGCTGCTGCTGCGTCTCGGCGATCGGGATATCACATAATGAGCCTTGTTCTTGATGATGTAACGGTCGCAACCGGGGGGCAGATCGTGCTCGATCGCGTGAGTTTTGCATTTTCGCCGGGCGAGATGGTTGCGCTCATAGGCCCAAACGGTGCCGGTAAAAGTACGATCATGCGCGTGGCCTCCGGTCTGCTGCGACCGAACACCGGACGCGTGACCCTCGACGGGCAGGATCTCGCGCAATTCCCGATCCCGGTTCTTGCTGCGCGCCGTGCCATGCTGACGCAGGATCACCGCTTCGATGCGCGGTTCTCGGTAGAGGAGCTGGCCTGTTTCGGAGTGGCTGCGCAGTCCGGCACACAGGAACGGCGTCGGTTGCAGGCGCTTGTGAAAGACGTGCTTGAAGAAGTGGGCCTGTCGGCACTGGTGGGGCGCGATGTGACCACACTGTCAGGCGGCGAGCGTCAGCGTGCGCATCTGGCCAGGGTGCTGGTTCAGCTGCGATGGCACGGAAACAAGGGATACCTGTTGCTGGACGAGCCTGTCTCGGCGCAGGATATTGCCCGCCAGGGACAGATCCTGTCATTGGCACGGGCGCATACGGGCAAGGGCGGTCGGCTGGGCGAGGTAACGGGCAGGCAGGGAGCCTGCCTTGCCGTCCTGCACGATCTGAACTGGGCAGCCGC
This sequence comes from Colias nastes, assembly GCA_907164665.1. Taxonomy (NCBI): domain Eukaryota; kingdom Metazoa; phylum Arthropoda; class Insecta; order Lepidoptera; family Pieridae; genus Colias; species Colias nastes. The sequence goes on along the minus strand of CAJQZM010041082.1, from coordinate 11,090 downwards.
CTTTGCCGACCGGATTGTCGTGATTCACAAGGGGCACGTCTATGATGACGGCCCCGCCACACAAATCATGACAAGCCGGATGCTCGAAGACGTATTCGGTCTGACCGGTTACGTTCCCGGGCACCATAGCGGAACGGGGCGGCCTTTCATTCTGCCGCATGACCTCGTTCCGCCCGGTTCATTTTGAAGCAACAAGGGTTATGACGATGTATATCGCAATGAACAGGTTCCAGGTCCTGCCTGAGAGCGAAGAGGCTTTTCGCCAGCGCTGGCTCGATCGCGAAGTGCTGCTGACCACCGTGCCGGGGTTCGTTTCCTTCTCGCTCCTTCGCGGTCCGGTCAAGGATGACCATATTCTCTGGTCGTCTCACACGATCTGGTCCTCTCAGGAGGCCTTTCGCGACTGGACCCAGTCCGAGCAGTTCCGCAAGGCTCACGCCGGGGCAGGGGGCAACAAGCCGCTGACGCTCGGTCCGCCGGTTTTCGAGGGTTTCGAAGTGGTCCAGCATATCGACGCTTAGCCACTGTCAGAGGTCTCTGGGGTCCGTGGCGGTTGCATGTGTGATCGCAGAGAGCAATGAGGCCGTGGCTTTCCTTCAAGTCCGGTTAGAGCGGTCCGTCATTTCCGGAAACGTGTCTGGAGGTTCGCAGCGAGGTGTCGGTAGCGATACGTCCTTTCCGGTAGGGCGACCGCTACCTCGTTGCGTTTTCGCGAGACGAGTGGTCAAGACCTCTTTTCGAGGGTTTCCCTCATACGCCGGGTTTCATCCGATGGATGAAACGTGAGGAGGCGATCCGCCGGAGACCAAGTCCCTTCGGGAGTGCCTTCCAAATGACGCCGATGTCGTAACACTACTACAACGGTAATGACGCTGCGGACTGCGCGGCGGCGTCATTACCGTTCGGACGTGCGACGTTAATCGGCAGTTCCAATGTCCCGATGCTCACTGTCAAACGGCACTCTCTGCATCAGCCTCATCGCAATGGATCATGCCACGCCGAGATGGCTTCAAGGTATTTGCCCGGTTGTCCGGCTGCATTGAAATTATGCTGGGAGCTATGCCCCCAAGGCTTCTGGCGTGATCGAGCGGGTTACTTTTATGAATGGAAACCACCAGGATGATGTCGTTCGAGCGTACCGCCACGCGCTATGAGCTATGACAAGACATGGAAATTCCGGCTCGTTCACCTCAACCTGATCGAGAGTGAGCTGATGCTGGCATCTTTTGTCAATTGAACTCGGATATCCATGATAAACAGCGTTTGGGTTATGCATGAATTGTGACCGCGACTACCGTCGTCTCGAATTCGGTCCGGATATCAGGTAATTCTGCCCGCGCACCCGTCCAACGATAAAGATCGCTCTCGCGGTCATGCCATCCGGTCAACGCGTTTTCGTCGAGGTGCGAGCGGAATGTGCTCATTCCTTCGGGTGAAAACAGATACACTTCGCCAACCAGAACCCCGAGCATGCGGCGATCATCGACGAATGGGCCAATATGCTCATTGGGCGCTTTCGCCTCGGTCAAGATGCTCAATGAACGGATCGGTTCATTGATCGTAAATACCAGAGTGCTGTCTTTTCTGCGGGTGGGCGCTACGGGCGTCTTGTCGTTGAGGAGCAGGACGACATCACTCACCGCTTCAGCGACTGCCTCATCGCTTGTAACAACAAGTCCTGGAACACGGGCGGCAATCTTTCGGAAAATCGGTTCGACGAACCCACGCGTGGTACATAACGGCGCCGCACCATCTTTTTCCCAGGTCAGATTCCGGCTCTCACGTTCTTCAAAGGCAATATGGCCGGTGTCGAGGAATGATTCCGAAAGGAGGCCATTAGCCCGGATGATCGAGTGTGTCTCAAGTTCGATGTGGTAGACATCGTAACTTCGCGAGCACGTATCCAGCACGATCGAATGACCGTTTACGAGCATGCGAACAGGAACAAAACAGTCATCGAGAAACAGGCAGTGCTCTTCGGTAACATACAGGTCTATAAAAGGCCTGTTTACATCCAGTGCATTTGTACGAATAATCACGGGAGGGTGTGTAGCATCTACCCGGGTTTTACCTGTCCAGATTACTGCGCGGGCGATCTGCTTTCCGTCCTCATATGCCAGTACATAATCAGATGGAGTAATATCCTCCACAGCAACCAACCCGCGTGCTGTATCGATCATGGTGCCAGCCAGATAACAGGGCGGGGCCGGAGTGTAACTGACGCCGGTATCGGTCGATCCTGTGTAAGTTTTTACAATAGTAAACCCGCTTGGGTCATAGCCAAGACCAATATCGATATTCAGACTTACAGTGGCCCCATTATAATTCGTTGAGATTGTGAGAATACCTGTCTTGGGATCGTATACGTAGCTATCATTAGAGCCAATGGAACCCAGATCCAGTATATCTCCAGCGCCGAAGCCCCGAATTTTTAGCCCTTTAACGTTGGATATAATGCTTGAATTAATCGCAATGTAATTATTTCCACCGGTACAATTTATGGTTACATTGTCCAGCGATCCCACGCCACCATTACTGCCGAAAGAAATCTGGGATTTGACCATATTTATAGTCTGGCCAGAAATGTTTGTGAATGTCGCATTCTGGTAGCAATACTGATCGTTGGATATATCAGTTGCCAAAGTGACGTTGGTGAGGTTGATTACTCCAGATCCAGTTATGGTTCCAGTATTTTGCCAGTTCAGGAGCGAACAATTGGAAATATTCAGAATTCCGTTGTTCGTCGTGTGTCCGGCTATGTTGAAAAACCCTATCGCTACGCCGGTAGAAACGTCGGCTGCTCCCTGATCACCGCTCCCATTGACGGTCACTACACCATTGCTTCCTATAATGGCTCCATAGTAGTCGGAGCCTGAATAGGAACCCAGTGCAACGCTGGAATTCACCGCCATATTGAAAATCAATGTTCCGTCGACATTGAACGGGCTATTCTGTCCACTGGGCCCATGTGTCCAGCACCAGTTGGCGCCCGTGCTGAGTGTGATGGTATTCGTTACACCGGCAGGAGTTGTGGCGTCTGCATGACTCACAAACGATGGGAAACTTATATTTGCCATTTATCAACACTTCTCAATCTGACCGGTATTTCCCTTCACGCTAGCGGATACCCAAGGCGCGTTCTGTCAAATTTCGGACACATTGCCGCACGGGGCGACTATGCGAATGATGATGTTGGATCGAGCACAAATTCTGTTACATCCACTGCGCCGTGAGAGCCGTGAGAGCTATGAGAGAGGCGTGCGCTAGGAACATACTTCGCGAGCGACAAGCAGAATGGCGTTGCGTGCCGGCGAGAAAGCGTTGGCAAAATGCCTGCACGATCGGCCTGAGTCCTGATCCATTATTCACTTCAATGCAGACGTTGCGATGGAGGAACTATGATACGAGGCGATCTGAGGGATCAGAGTTGGACAGTAATTGGTCCGCGTGTGCCACCTGAACGAGGTCGTTGGTATCGCCTTGTCGTTCGTGATTTCCCTTTACCCCGTCGCATGAATGTCCGATCCGGACTTTTTGTCGACGCGAGCGGGGCAGGCTCTCGAGAGCCGGCGTCGGGTTCTTACACGTGCATAGTCATCCCGCCTGCGCAGGCGGGAAAATCACTGGGCTGTTCGTATTGTCAGAGACGTGTGAGGATCAGGTCGAAGGCGCGTGAGACCGTTGCCAGACGTATTGCCTCGCGATCGCCGGAGAAATGGGCGGTCTCGAGGATCGGATTTTTCGCGCCCTCCATGATGCACAGGCAGACTGTGCCAACAGGCTTGTCGGGCGTTCCACCATCCGGCCCGGCAATGCCCGTAACAGCAACGGAAATGGACGCGTTTTCGGCGCAGTCGAGCGCGCCCATCGCCATCTCGGTGGCAACGGCCTCGCTCACGGCCCCATGATCTTCAAGAGTGCGTGTCGCAACGTCGAGCACGCTCATTTTCATTGCGTTGGAGTAGGTCACGAGGCCGCCCTCGATGGCATTTGACGACCCTGCAATGGCGGTCAGGGTGGCGGCTATGAGTCCGCCCGTGCAGCTCTCAGCCGTTACCAGTCGCGCGTTACGCTGGCGCAGGAAGTCGAGAACGCGGGTCGCCTTGTCCGACAGGGCGGACGGCGTGAGTGCTGTTTCAGCCATGCTGGTTAGTCTCCAGAACACGATAAAGGGCCATGTTTTCTTCTACACGCTGAATATAGGAGCGCGTTTCTTCATAAGGCAGGCTCTCTATCCAGTCGATCATTCCTTCCTGGGTGAGGGGCTGAGGGAGGGGCAAGCTCGCAAGCCACTGGTCCGTGCGATGAGGCCCGGCATTATAGGCTGACAGGACCAGCGGTACGACATTGTCGAACCGTGCCAGAAGCTGGGAGAGATAGGTGCGGCCAAGTGTGAGATTGGTGGCCGGATCACGCAGGCCTGCGATACTTGTGTCCAGTCCGCTCAGCCCTGCACGACGGGCAACGTCTTTTGCCGTGCCCGACTGTAGCTGCATCAGCCCGATGGCTTTCGCAGGGCTGCTCACATGGGCATCGAAACTGCTTTCCTGACGTGCAACGCCCAGAGCAAGGCCGCGGGGCAGGGCGTCTCCTTCGGCCTGAGCCGCATCGAGGACAGGCCAGCCTTCGGGATAAAGTGCCGTGCCGAGGCGACCTGTACGACGCGCCGCAAAAACGGCCGGTTCGAGCGAGCCGATCGAAAGCGCAAAACGCGCCAGAGCCGCTTGTCCGGGGGCATCCTGAACCTGGGTATAGCCAAGCATCAGGAATTCGCGTGCATGATCGTCATCGCCACGCTCATGTAAAAGACGCGCTGCCTCGATCAGATCGGCGCGTGAGATGGCACCGCTCTGCAGGACAGGCAGGCGAGCAAGCGCCTGAGAAAGGCCAGGCACGTCGCTGCCGTTCGGCAGGAGCGTATTGTCCTGTCCGGCCATGGCAGCCAGGGCAAGCTGGCCGTAATAGGTCGTCGGCATGCCTGCTGCCTGACGCCAGGCAGCCTGCGCCTGCGCCCGGTTGCCTTCTGCCTCATAGGCGCGGCCCAGCCAGTAGGCCCCGCGGCTTCTGGTAATCAGGCTTGTCTGGCGGGCAAGAGGGGCAAAGGCCTCTTTTGCCTGGGCAGGATTTCTGAGAAAGCGCAGATCGAGCCAGCCGCGTAGGAAGCGGGCTTCAAGCCCCGCTGTCGCATTCGTTCCGAATGTCGTGTCGTCCGCAAGTACACGGGCCTGTGGAACCGAACCCTGCATGAGAAACGCCCGTGCCAGACCCAGACGTTCGGTTGTCCAGTCGCTCGAAGGCGCAGCTTTCTGCGCGGCGAAGCCACCCGATTGCCAGAGAGCGTAGGCACCGGCCAGATCGGATGCCCTACGCATCTGCCTGAGCCGCGCGATCATGATCTGCGGTTCGGCCTGCACAGCAGCAGGCAGGGAGACGAACTGGACCTCGGCATCGGCCGTGTTCGATAGCAGCGCGACAAGAGCACGCGCTCCGGCCTGTTTTGATGGTGGAAGAAGCGCAATCTGTCTGCCCGCTGCAGTAAACTGGCGGGTGCGGATCTGGCGCTGGAACCGCGCCCAGTGATCGTCTGGAGTCAGTGCAGCGCTGTACTGCGCGAGGATGAGACTCTCGTCCGTCTCACGATCGGCACCGTTGCGCCATATCCGTCTGGCCTGACTGGCCGCGTCGGGAAGAAGTGTGGCGCAGCGTATGAAAGCCTGAACGCCGGTCAGCGGTTCGCGCGGGCAAAGCTGCGGCAGTTCGGCGTCGCTCGTGCGCGTCGCGAGTGCCTGCTGGTAGCGTGCGAGCATGGCAGCGCGCTCAGGCCAGGCCGGTGTCATGTCCAGAAAATCGGCATAGGCGCGCGCTGATGGCGGCGTGCTGGCCTGAACCAGGGAAAGCCACATATCCAGACGGGAAGCGACATCGCCTCCCTGCGCATTCTGTGTCAGCGCCCTGATCTGTCCTTCGTTCAGCGCATCGGAAGAAACGTCCCCCTGCGACTGCGACCCAGGTTGCGGGGGGGAGGGCTCAGGCTCCTGAGCGTGTGAGCTGCATCCCCCCAGAAAGAGAAGGGATCCGGCGAGAAGAAAAGACTTAACCCGCGACATGATGCACCACCTCGATACTTCCCTTGTAGATCAGCTCGCAGGCGACGAAAGCGACGATGGCAAGCCCCAGCCAGGCGATCCAGCGATAACGCTCGAGCAGTTTTGCAACGAGCGTGGCAGCAACGCCCATGAGCACGACCGAAAAAGCGAGGCCAGTCACAAGCACGTAAGGATGCCCGAGCGATGCACCGGCAACGGCGAGCACGTTATCGAGACTCATGGAGAGATCGGCCAGGATGATGCGGAAAATGGCCTGACCGAGCGTGCCGTGATGCGTCGTGCCTTCCACCGCTTCGGGGTGGCGCATCTCCTGATACATCTTCCAGCATACCCAGAGCAGCAGAAGCCCGCCTGCAAGGGTGAGGCCGATCACCGCGAGAAGCTTCGAGGCCACAAGAGCGAGCACGATGCGCATGAGCGCGGCGCTGGCCACACCGACGACGATTGCCTTGCGTCGCTGCGCAGCGGGCAGCCCGCGCACGACCATGCCAATGACCACGGCATTATCGCCAGCCAGGGTGATGTCGATCATGACGACCTGGGCGAGCGCGATCAGGGCATGCCAGGTAAGATCAGGCGTCACATTTTCCTCCATGGGGTTGCTTGCATGGAAGTTAGTGAACTGTCTGCACCTGTGCAATTCGCAAGGATGCGGCGCGATCTTGTCGCCCGTTTACGTCAATGGTTGGGGGGGCGGTGCAGCGCAGATGACAAGCATGGTGTTCGAGCTCGCCGAGTTGGGGTAAGAGGGGCGCATCAAGCGTCCCCGACTGCCAAGGAGCCCGACCGACATGGTGCCTCGCTATAGCCGCCCCGAAATGACCGCCATCTGGTCCCCCACCAACCGCTATCGCATCTGGTTCGAGATCGAGGCCCTTGCCTGCGAGGCGATGGCCGAACTCGGCGATATGCCCAAGGAGGCGGCAAAGATCATTCGCGAGCGCGGCGATGCTGCCATGGCGGCATTTTCGGATGCCGACCTCGCCCGTATCGACGAGATCGAAGCGGTTACACGTCATGACGTCATCGCCTTTCTGACCTGGCTGGCCGAGAAGATCGGGCCCGAGAGCCGCTTCGTGCATCTGGGCATGACATCTTCGGACGTGCTGGATACGTGTTTTTCGGTGCAGCTGGTTCAGGCGACCGATCTGCTGCTGGAAGACCTCGATGCCGTGCTGGCAGCGCTCAAGAAGCAGGCCTTTGCTCACAAGAACACGGTTACGATCGGACGCTCGCATGCCATCCATGCCGAACCGACCAGCTTCGGCCTGAAAATTGCCGGTCATTATGCCGAGTTTGCACGCAACCGCGAACGTCTGCTTGTGGCACGCAAGGAAATCGCCATCTGCGCCATTTCCGGCGCCGTCGGCACCTATGCCCATATCGACCCGCGCGTTGAGGAATTCGTTGCGGCACGTCTGGGGCTCGAAGCGGAAGATGTGTCCACGCAGGTCATCCCCCGTGACCGCCATGCAGCGTTTTTCTGCGCGCTTGCCGTGATCGCGAGCGGCATCGAGCGTCTGGCTGTGGAAGTGCGTCATCTCCAGCGCTCCGAAGTGCGCGAGGCGGAAGAGTTCTTCCATCCGGGCCAGAAGGGCAGCTCGGCCATGCCCCACAAGCGCAATCCGGTCCTGTCGGAAAACCTGACCGGGCTTGCGCGTCTGATCCGTTCGCATGTCATTCCCGCTCTAGAGAATGTGGCGTTGTGGCATGAGCGCGATATCAGCCATTCTTCCGTCGAACGTAACATCGGCCCTGATGCGACCGTTGGTCTCGATTTTGCCCTGATGCGTCTGGCCGGGATGATGGACAAGCTTGTCGTCTATCCGGAGCGCATGATGGCCAATCTCGAATCGCTGGGCGGTGTCGTGCATTCGGGTGAGGTGCTTCTGGCGCTGGCCCGTTCGGGCATCTCGCGTGAGGACGCCTATCGTATCGTGCAGCGCAACGCGATGGAGACATGGACCAAGCTGGGCGAGCCCGATGGGCGCAGCTTCCGCGAAAATCTGGACAACGATCCGGAAGTTGCCGGTCGTGTCGATGCCAAGGTGCTGGATGAAGCCATGGACAGCACACGACATCTTGTTGCCGTTGACCGGATTTATGACAAGATTTTTGGTTAACTTCCCACATTGTGTGTTGACCTTGTGGTAGCTTGATGTGGAAATGACGTGTTTGTAATCTCAAGCACGTTCATCTGGATCAGGACGAAAGCTCTACAATGGCTTCCACACCACGCCCTAGAGGGCACAGACTCACCAACTTCATAGCCGTGATCGCCGCCACGGGCGGCCTTCTTTTCGGCTATGATACCGGCATCATCTCGGCGGCCTTGCTGCAGCTTACGCCTCAGTTCCAGCTGACAACGGAAAGCGCCGAGATCGTCACTTCGGCGGTTATTCTCGGCGCGCTTATCGGTTGCATTTCCGCCGCTCCACTGTCCGACAGACTCGGACGGCGCCGTACGATCATCGCAGCGGCCACGCTGTTCCTGATCGGCACCGTGATCGTGACCTTCGCTCACTCCGTTTCTGTGCTGACTTTTGCCCGTCTGATTCTGGGTCTGGCGATCGGTGCATCCTCGCAGATCGTGCCGATCTATATTGCCGAAATCGCACCGCCCGAGCGTCGTGGTTCTCTGGTCGTGGCCTTCCAGTTCGCTATTGCATTCGGCCAGCTGATTTCGTTCGTCACCGGTTATCTGCTGCAGGATTACTCCTGGCGTCTGATGTTCGGTCTGGGCGTCATTCCTGCGGTTGTTCTGTTCATCGGCATGCTGTTTCTGCCGAACAGCCCGCGCTGGCTGGCAATGCAGGGCGAGTTCGAGCAGGCCCGTGAAGTACTGCGCAGCGTCCGTCATTCCGATGCCGCAGCCGATCGCGAACTGCAGGATATCCAGGATCAGCATGACGAGAAGGCGCCGCTTTCCGAAGTGTTCAAGCCCTGGGTTCGCCCCGCAACCATCGCCGCTGTCGGTATCGCGCTTCTTTGCCAGCTCACCGGTATCAATGCCGTGATGTATTATGCGCCGACGATTTTCGCCGATGCAGGTTTCGGCCAGTCATCCGCGCTGCTGACCTCTGTGGCAGTCGGTGTGTCGATGGTCGGTACGGTGGCATTCGGCGGCTGGGCGGTCGATGCCTGGGGCCGACGCACCCTGATGCTGCGTATGCTCCCCGGTGCCGTGGTCTCGCTCATTCTGCTCGGCTTCATGTTCTTCACGGGTCAGACCCATGGCTGGGGCGCCTTCGTTACGGCTGCTGCGGTCGTCGGTTACGTCGTGTTCAACGTGGGCAGTCTTTCCGTTGCCGTCTGGCTGGTCGGTGCTGAAGTCTTCCCGCTTTCCTGCCGCGGCACGGGCATGAGCCTTGTTGCTGCCAGCCACTGGGGTGCGGATTTGATCATCTCGCTCACCACGCTGAGCATGGTTAAGGCGCTCGGAGCCGGCGGAACGTTCTGGCTGTTCGCCGCCGTGAACGCGCTCGCCTTCTTCTTTGTGCTGCGTTACGTGCCCGAGACGCGCGGTCGTTCGCTCGAACAGCTCGAAGCCTCGCTGCGTGATGGGACATTCGCTCCGATCCAGCGCGAAAGAGCTGCTGAAGCGAAGTAATTTTTAGCGCTGCGGCTTGCGGCGATCATGGGTATGAACGGCGTTGCTCCGCTGCTATATGCGGGACAACGCCGTTCACCGTTTTTGAAAGATCGTCATGGCACGCCGTCGTCAGCTCTATGAAGGAAAAGCCAAGATCCTGTTCGAGGGGCCCGAGCCCGGGACGCTCGTCCAGTATTTCAAGGATGACGCCTCCGCCGGCAACGGCGTGAAAAAGGGCATCATTACCGGCAAGGGCGTGCTGAACAACCGTATCAGCGAACACCTCATGCTGCGCCTGCATGAAATCGGTATTCCGACGCATTTCGTCCGTCGCCTCAACATGCGCGAGCAGCTGATACGCGAAGTCGAGATCATTCCGCTCGAAGTGGTCGTGCGCAACGTGGCTGCGGGCTCCATTGCCAAGCGGCTCGGTCTGGCGGAAGGCACGCGTCTGCCGCGCTCGATCCTTGAATATTACTACAAGAACGATGCGCTCAACGACCCTATGGTGTCGGAAGAGCATGTGACAGCGTTCGGATGGGCCAATGCCCAGGATCTCGACGAGATCAATGCCTATGCGCTGCGCACCAATGATTTTCTCACCGGCATGTTCCAGGGCATTGGCATCCAGCTTGTCGATTTCAAGCTGGAATTCGGCCGTCTGTGGGAAAACGACGAGATGCGCATCGTTCTCGCCGACGAAATTTCACCCGACAACTGCCGCCTGTGGGATACCAAGACGAGCGAGAAGCTCGACAAGGACCGTTTCCGCCGGGATATGGGGCGTGTCGAAGAAGCCTATCAGGAAGTCGCCCGCCGTCTTGGCATTCTGCCCGAAGCAGGAAATGGCGATCTCAAAGGACCGGAGGTCATGCAATGAAAATTCGCGTCAATGTCATGCTGAAGGAAGGCGTGCTCGATCCCCAGGGCAAGGCCATCGGTCACGCCCTTGAGGTGCTCGGTTTTGCCAATGTGGGCGAAGTGCGCGTGGGCAAGACCATGGAACTCGAAGTTGCGACCGACGACCGCGAAAAGGCTCTTGCCCAGGGCGAGGCCATGGCGCGTGAACTGCTGGCCAATCTCGTGATCGAGGACTTCGCCGTCGAGGTCGTTGGATGATCCGCAAGCTGGCTCTCCTGACGGCAGTCGCGCTTGCGCTGCCCGCAGGCGGCCTTGCCGGTGTGGCCCAGGCCGACGAGCATCGTCTCTCCTCCATGCAGGCAGGCCGTTTCGGCGCGATCTGCTCCAAGCCGCAGGGCAAGGCCGTGTGCGATGCCTATATCGCCGGTATGGCCGATTCAGGTGCCCTGTCCGCGCTCAATGCCAAAAGCAACGGCGACAGCACTGCGGTCGTCGGTTTTTGCGTTCCCGATGCCGAGACGACCGACGCC
>CAJQZM010041081.1:0-12855 GCA_907164665.1 Colias nastes | reverse complement strand
CAATAACATTTGTATTGATGGATGAAATTGGGATAGTGATAACTGAATCTGAGTCTAAAACATCAGCACTACCACTGCAACCTCGACCCATTAATTCGCAGACTTGATCTAATATTGTGTCTGTTTTCATAGTTGATTGTCCTCCACCGGTTCCAATTGCACAACTCCTGTTTCTCGAGTTGTACGTTTTTGCTTCACTTTTCATTTTCTCCCAGACTCTCATGAGAGCATCTTTACTCCTAGGATAAAATGTAGATATATGTATAGTTGACCATGTGGTAGTTATCATAATGATAAAATATGGCATGTTTGTGTTTATTTAACTAACCTGTACATATTTCCCGTTGAATTATATTGAGAACAGAGGTTTATCCAAGCCTCGTTCGTCGCTTGGTTGGTTGTACCGTCAGTTCTTTTATTTAAAATGATGTTTTTAAAAACACACACCAATTTCACCAAAGGTCAACCGGGGCTAATGCGACATGATACTTTTAACTGCATATCTATCTGATCACAACATTTACATTTTATGTAATTATAAGCTAAAATGTAAGACACCGTTTAGGAAATTTTATCTAATTTCATGTACCAGCACCATTCAATGGCATTTTGAATAACTTCTACGCGTAAATGATACTTCTATAAAGTTGGGATTTTTAGATGCAATAGCCCCAGATGGGGCGAAAGTGTCTTTCTCTAGTATTATATAACTGGAAGTGCTTATAACAATTAAAATCAAAATTATTTGTAAATGAACTTGTGATTTACTTTATTATTACGTACTGGCAAATCCTCGGGCACCAACTACTTTTGTTTTGTCAGGGTCATTTCCAAAACTTGACTCGTCAAGATTCCAAATTTCTTTTTTTTCTTTGGTTTATTGATATCAAGAGCCGATAAGATATCCATTGCAACGGTAGTATCTACACTCCTAGTACTTTGGCTATTTGTATCAGAAGAAAAAAATATTCGTGCATCAGAACGTTCATTTGTAGTACTAATCATCTCCATATTATTATACTCGCAGTTAATAACTAATTCGGAATTATTTTCAGTTATATTAGCAGTTTCAGTGGTGACTTGACTGATATTTGGTGAATCAGTTGTAAAAAAAGTTGTAGGTGTTGTAGATGATTTGTGTGCAGGCATAGAAGATGGAGAAGTTCTCGAAGATGAGCTTGAAGATGAAGATGAACTCGAAGATGAAGATGAACTTGAGCTTGAGATACGGCATATTTTCTTTGCGGGTGTGTATGTTCTATCATCATCAGAAGCGGGTGAAAAGTCACCATCGTCAATAACGTCATCGTTGAAGTAGTTTTCTTTGTCATGTGAATTTGAAAAGTTGCTAGTCATTGGCAATTTGCTTAAGCCGGATGTTAAAGGTTCAGGTGATAAACTGTTTTCTTTATTTGGAATAACCATCTGTAATATTCTTCTGCCTCTACTTCGTGACGGATCCATGTCGATTACCTTAAAAAAGGAAATTAAAACCTTAAACCTGATGGTTTCTGCCACCAGGATCCCCTAGCCCGATCCCCCAGGGGATCCTAGTGAACTCATCGGTTCATCAGAATCCCCTCATAATAAAATGAAGTAAAGATGTTATCACACTGCTTAAAAATATTTTATTTAACAATATCTAAAAAATGACCTACGCTTATGTCGCTGCTTATTAATTCCATTTGTGTTTCTTGTATAAACTTATCAGTTGCTATTTGATCTACTTTAGGTATTTTTTTGGTTGCCTTCGCTTTTGTTCAGAATCTCTTTAATGCATTCAATAACTGTAGAATGTTAGGGCGATTTCGACCAATCATTTTTAATAAACCCGAGTTCCAACTTTCGCAACAATTATTGGTGCGATGTCTTTCGCTGAAAACTGACATCATTTTTCTGGTATCGTCATTTTTGAGCCAGTATTTCATATAATTTACTAACTTCAGCATGTTTGGATAATCTTTACTCATACTTAATATGTTTTTTAAAATGTAGTTCCACCCTTCAGTCATATATTCCGTATTCCGGTAACAATGGCATAGCACCGCACAACATAACCACTCTACTAGTAAATTTATTTTTAAGTAAATTAAGTTTTTTCCCTTATTCCGCTTGACATGGAAATAGCATAGTTTTATTTCAGCATCAGGGAAGTTTTCTTGAAAGCATTAACACCCGCTTGCTCCATATCCATTGTTATTTTTTTCGGACAAAAGTTATCTATTTGAGATGAAACTAATTTGCAAAATAAATCATATGTTTCCGTTTTTCTATCACTCAACAATGCGTAAAGTAAAGGCACAACATTTGTTGTACTTTGAGAGCTGCCAACATCTCCGTGCATCACATATAATTGGTCAAAGGGTGGAGGGCAACACTGGAAGGTTCCATCACAAAATATATGTTTTATTGCAGATAAAATTTCTTTCTGGGAGAACAATTATGTCAATGAGTCAGTGAGTGAGTGAGTGGGCTCAGCTATATATAATAGTAATACAGGTAGGGACAAACACGAACAAAATTGGCGGACCAGCGCAGAACTGATTTTTAGATTAGAATTGTTAAAAATGTCGAAATACCTTTACTAGTTTTTAAAAGATTTTTTTAAAAACAGGGTAAATGACACATTTTTACCAAAAGAATAACAAAGGCAATATTTTTTTTAAACAAATAAAAAATAACAGTAGATTTTAAAAGTCTTAATCTTTGTTTTTGTCCTACCTAAGATTTTAACCCATTCATTTATGAGTGCATACAAATAAAAACAAATTTTATTTTACAAATTATTTATTTAATTAAAACTTACATTAAATTGTAAATTTTGACAATGGTACGGAATTTTTAGATAATTGATTTTGATTATTATAGGAGTATTAATTAGGAGTATTCTCGAACTCTATATCTTCTCTTGTATCGGCTTTTCGGTAATATTTCAAAAGAAAAAAAATTATCTGTTCTAAGATAATATTTTACAGCATATTCAAAAGCAAAATGATGTCGATAAAAACATTTCAGGTAGTTTGAGAAGTGTGCCTGATTTAGTAAAAGCTCATTTTCACACTATTTGTATGCATTTCCTGAGAACATTTACTATGGTAATGTTTATTTTTTTTACACCATATGAAAGTAGAGATTTCAATGAATAAAAGGCTCCCCAAGTTTTTGAAAAAAGCTGATATTTTGACGGGTGACTTTTCGATTGAAAATTAGGTTGTTTTTTTGGTATTAATTCAATATAAGGCGAAAAAATAAATATTTTCAATCAAATAAATTACAGTGTATTTGGGACACAATAAAGTAAGTTTCCACCAAATTTCGTAGAAAAAAAGTAAATTTTGAAGTAGATAAAAATAAAAAACCAAAAACTTGGTTTTTTGAATTTTTCACCTAAATTTTATAGCTTATGTGAAAAAATTGTAAATGCAAAAGTTGTAGAACTTTTTATTACCTACAACTTTGCCATTGAACTTTTTTCCGTAGGACTTGTAGTTTTGTCGGAAATCGAGAGACCATTTTTTTCTCTTAAAAGCTCCCCCCTCCCACTTCCAGAACTCGGATTGACCGTAATTTATTTTTCCTTTTATTTTCATCATATTCCCCTCCTTTTCTAATGGGTTTCATACGACTGCGATTTTTTTTTGTTTTAAAAAATTATCTACTCTAGTCTATAAAGGGATAATCCACAAATATGTATGTCAGTAAATATTTTAATTTTTTGTTTCAATCGTTTTTAGGAACATCTTTCTTCAAAATCTCCGTCACTAAATTTTGTATCTGTATGAAACATTTTTCCATAGCTTTTGATGGATATATTAGTGATTTTTTATTTTTTTTATATTCTTTGGCCCTTATGTATTTATTTGATGGCTCTCAGGGTCGCCATACATATTTTTTTTTGCAAACTTTGCAGCTTTTACAAACATTTTTAATACATCTGTGCAGGGCCCACCCACACACATAATTGCCCTGTCCAACATCATTTACCGAAGTATTTAAATTAATGAAAGGTACCTCAATTTCGTCTTGTGAGCTTTCCGAAAATTGTCGTGCCTCCTCATCAATTGGACTAGGAATATCTGAAGTTGACGGCGCTGCGGCGATAAATATCCAGCCATTCTTTTCCTGCTATTTTATTTTGATTCCAGCTAGGTGGATAGCGCAGCTGATTCACTCTCGCATATTCGTACGCCAGTTTCCTCTCTTGTATGATTGTTAACCCATAATTTATCAGCATGTTGTTGGTTTGTTGCCGTATTTTTGGGCTGACTTCCTAATAGATAAAGTCTTATCTAAAACTTCATTCATCGCAGATCTTACAGCCTCTTCGTTTACTTCTCCTGTTCGAGTTTCTATTTCCACGTATATTCGCGGCATGATCCTGAAATAATAGTATTTTTAATGAATAATAATTTCTAACACAGACGGGGTACATTCGTACAGTACGAATCTACCCCAGTCAGAACCGCACGAAATCACCCCAACCAAAAAATTTAAAAAATAAATTCAAATAAAAAATTATAGTTGAAATTATACCAAAATCAAAGAAGTATAATAATTTAAGGCACTAAAGACCATGGGGGATTTTGTATGGACCCCGTCCCCACCCTACAACAGTCATGGGACACGTGTCAATTTGTTCATTGCGACCCAAAAATGGATAAAGTACCTGTTTTAGTAGCAAAAACTATTGGGTTTATTTATAATAAAAAAAAAACTTATCGGTAAAAATGTATTTATTTTTAAACCAAAATTATGTTTTTCACAAACAAATATGCTTATTTCACACAAACAAGGACGATTCTATATAAAAAAAAATACTTGGTTCTCAAACTGAAAATCATTGAGTAGTAATAATATAGGTAACTTTTAACTCATTATTACAGCCAAAAGCATGTCAGACACACTACTAGCTTAAGTTAAGCTCTGATTTATATTTAAGTCTAAAGTGTCAAGCATGATGTGCTCTTGACTGTACTAATAATTACATTAAGTCGTCTATTACAATCACCAGCACAAATGCTTGATAATAATCAAGCATTTGTGCTGGTGCATTAAAGTCAATATGACGCCCTAAGCCCATGTACCATACAATGGATATTATGTGCGCACAACTTCCCGCAGTGCGATTGCCTGTAAGGCAAGTGCAGTACTAATGAGCAATAGCACGTCTGTCAGTCAAATCCCGGTCTATTAAAATATAACTATAATAAATACGGGAACGGACATGGCGCGACTGAATCCGTACTCTGACTAGCCAAACATTATTTAGTAGGATATTGCATCGCGGTAAATCGTTTAACTCGTTATCACGGTATAATTCTATATTATAAAGGCCATCGCGAAGGTGCTCGGCGCAGTAAGACTTGGCAAGCTTAATGTGATAGCTCCCTAGCGCGAAAAGAAACACTTCATCTTCAGATAAACGTGGGAAGTCTTCGAAGTTAGGAATATTTGCTTGCATGGCTTCAAAAGGCACTCTCTGTCTGTTAAGATTTTTCATATGCACATAATCATGCAAGGGATTGGACATGTTCATTCTAGAATGAATTATATTTACAATCTCGGCGGCGAATCTGTTGTCAACAGCGACTCGATAATAAGCGTTTATTATGGCCGCTGCAATTTTAAAATCACAGAACATATGACTTAATGCACGATTAAAATACGTTTGACGCAACAACCTGAACCTATTCTTAAACTTGCCGTTGACCGCCTCAACAACCCATCTGCAAATCGTAACCAATCGGGACTTATTTGCCTGCTCTGTTGTCAGTTGACTAGCGGTCCGGTCTTTTGTAGGTGGCATGTGGACTTCATAGCCACAAGACTGGATTACACCAATGCTGTCTCTAAAGCCCCTATCAACTATAAAAACATCGCCACTGTTTAAAAACCAATGCAATGGATTTTCTTCATTCATTAATGACTGCATAATGGTAGCATCAGATGTTGTAGCCCGGAATGGACCGAGTACGTCTATTATATAGCCATCACTGCTCACAATTATAAAAGGTTTTAAAAGATTTCGAAACTTGTGATGGCTGTAAGATTGGCGCTGAAATAAAAAAATTGGAGCTTTTTTCAATATATATGTACGTTCCATCTAATATCAAAATAGCTTTAGTATTTTGCTCATCACCAAAAAACTCTTTAGGAATCAGTTTGTTTCTTTCTAGAACATTTTCTCTAGACAGATGATCTAGACCAAGATGTCTATGAACGAAATCTTGTGTCAAACATTCTCTCGCTATTTTTAAATGGTCTTCAAATGTTCGACGTGACATCCCAAACAATGTTGCTAACCTTTCATTGCTTTCACCAGTCCTTAATTTCGTCATATAGGCCCCAAGAACTCTCCGCGGATGTCTGTGTCTCTCAGCTAAGCTGGGTGTTTCCAATAGCATACTATTAAATTGCTCAATAGTTAGTCCAGTCCAAAAATGAAGCTCATGGGCATCTAATCCAGTCACGGAATCAAACCTTAATCTAGGAGCATTCATGCCGCGAATTACCATTGTTGTCATGTCCGAAACAAGCTCAGCGTTGAAATAATTCGTCACGTTTACATTATCCAGTAATTCGTCCCAAATAATATTGGACAAATGCTCTTGACACAGTCGTGTACTAGGTGGAAAATATAAGCTGTAGTTACAAATGGCGAACAGTCTTATAGACGCGGGGATTCGCCTCAGATCTAGATTTCTGCAATGCCTATATAAACAGGTTCGCGAAGAATTAGGAGCTCTTACATACTCAGGGACGAAGATTTCATTTGTTTGGGCGCCTTCAGCTGGACTGTTGACATCGACAACAACATTTTCGTCAGGAAGGTCTTGTCGATTGACATCATTGTTGGCTCTTTGCCAGCATCTGTGACATACAGCCATGATGTTATTGAAAATAACCTGGAAAAAAAATACATTTAATATCCTATCACAATAAATAAAGATATCGTAGGACTAGGTTGCAGTGCACACAGAATATCTACTTTCTTACGACGATGATATAATGCACACCCTACGTTATATTATTTTTACAATGATTATTGTAACTCATCGTAAGCACTGTTAGACAAAGAAAAAAATAACATTATTTACTAACCTCTATTAGTCCATTTTGAGAAATATAGTCAGCCACCGCTGGTGAACTTTGTGGCAAATTATCTTCCAAAATGTGTCTTCTGACTTCTCTGCCTTAGGACAGAACGCGGATACATAACACATCGGCGTCCTGTATCCATAATTGTGCCATCATATTTTTAATTTCTGTCCGTTCTCGTTCCAAAAGTCCGCGGTGTTCTTTTTTTTTTAAAAGGTCTAGAACTTCGTCGTTCTTTCTTTTTTTGGATGTGGGTGGGAGAGACTCAGATGCTGTTGAATCATTAGAAAAAGCCTATGAACTCTCATCAATGGGATTTGGTGGATTTGAAATTTCGCTTATGGAGTCGTCCAAGGGCGCAAAATTTGATGACCGGTCTCTGTTACACATGTAAGGCAATAAAAATGACATGGCTTTCTGATATTTCCATTCTTTTCGATGTTTTCTAGCCTGTCCACTCCTTGTTGCATTTTGTCTTTTGAATGCGTCTCTATGGTTATTTCTCAGTTGTTTCCATCGTGACTTGGCAGTTTTAACTGAAACAATCAACAAACACAAAAATATATTCCATTCACTTATATAGGACAGTCTATTTATAAAAAAAAAAATATTACATGCAATTACGCAAAGTACAATTATAAATTGTTTTTTTTTTAATTTTCAGGTATTTAGCAATCGGCCAGTCATTTACGACAATGGGGGAGAATTTTAGAATTGGCTTGAAAAGTGTATCAAGAATTGTAGATGAGGATTGTGATGCTTTAGCACTTGTTGGTAGCCGGTTTTCTTGTGGTAGAACGATTAGTGAGGGTGCTCCAAACTCTTCATCCGTAGTAGTATCTGGTACAGATTCGAAAGACTCGTCTAAGTTTGATGCACCGTAGTCGCTTTTGGATGCAAATTTGAAACTTGAGACGCAACGTTTTCTATAGCCTGAGTTTGTTTGGCGAGCAGATCCATCATTTATTCTAAAGCCGAATGCGTCACCGGGCCTTGATTTGACTCCACAGATCGCTTTGGGGCAGTAGATTCGCGACGAGGTGTTTTAATGCTGTTGGAGCTGTTCGGTGACGTCAATGATCTTTTAAGAGTGTTGGAGGACGCTGCTTCCTCCCTGGCTGTCAGGCGTGGCTTTATGGCCTTAACCGTATCAAGGAAGGTTTCGTAATCTGGGTGGACCCTTTCCATTATGTTAAAGGGGGCGTATAAAAGCGCCCTCCCCAGTGGCCATTCCAAGAGCTTCCTCTTTATAGAGCGGTATTTTTTCTCGGACAGAGAACTTCTTGGAAATCGCAAAAGATTTTACCCATAGGCAAGATACTCGGATATTAAAAAGAATCTATAGTCAGTCAATTATTTTCCACAATAACATAATGTTCTTATTATTAATACAAGGGTAAATTATATAAAAATAAATAATAGTTTAAAAAAACTAAAAAACACGCTTTTTATAGAAAACCGAACTAAAAAATAGAAAATAAATACTCCATTTCATTCAAGGCATTTTACAACAACAGTTACGATCAAGAAGAAGTTTTCCTTCCTCTGTGTCAAACTCTGGATGATTTTCAATCCAAATCATAATATGAAGGTGAGGACTGCCACGATTCTGAAATTCAATACGCCACCAATGGTCTTTCACTTTTCCGTCAAATACTTCATCATTATTTTTGATAAATTTCATTAGAGCATTTACTCTGACCATGAAATGTCGACTCAAAATAACTGGGTACTTTTCGATAAGTTGTTGAGTCTCATAAATGTCAAGTGTATTTGGATCTACATCAGGCCTACCATCAGCTATCAACAAGGCCTTCCGTTGGTCTAACCAGTTGAGATCATTCGAACTAAAAGTTACGAAATAGGTTGGAGCTCCTAAACATCTAATTTGGGCTAACAACTCATTCAAAGCTGATCTCCAATATGCTGCAGAACCTCTTAAATTCTTCACATAAAGATGGACATCTTCGATTGCTCCTTCTTGATTAACAATTTTCTTGCCGCATGCTGATATAGTGCTTTTAATTCGATAATATTCAAAGAATGATAAGGCATAAAAGAGATAGTCGTTACGTTGAAATCTTGTATCACTTCCCAAAATTCTGAACTGAAAGTAGTCTAAAGCTGTAATTTTTACGGGCCTTTGCTCTTTAAAACCGTTCTTTCCATAGGGAAACAAAAAGTACCAGACAAATTCTTCTGCTCTCAGTTCATGACCCACGTTTACGACATTGTCTTTCGTTTTACGGGTAATTTCATTAAGGTTTCGTGAAACCTGTAATTCATCTTCGACATTGGGTTGCATTACATCAATCGGTGCCATCACTGATGTCTGCAATGGAATTATTTGATGAATAAATTCTTGTTGGGAAGTGATCATTTGGGACGCTGCTGGTACTTTCTCAGTACTCTGGTGTGTTTCTGTCATTTCAGACTCATGATGTACATCGAAGACTTCAACGTCGACGTAATCAATAATTGTAAACTGTACATTTTTGTTGCCTGTTGTACGTTTACAAATTCTTTCAAGCTCATCTAAATTATCGCATTCGATAATGCAAGCTTTCCCATTTGTGTCTTTTGCTCTAGATCCCTTTGGACCACAAGAATGAGAGTTGCTGAAGTAATATTTGTTATCATAGTGCATCATTCCGAATGATTGCCCATCTGTAATTAGTATACCTGCATTATGCTCTACGAACAGATTTTCTAAACCTTGACGAAGGGTGCAGCCGAAATTTGTTTGATTTAATTTGTCATTCAAGCATCCATAAATACTTGGTTCTTCGTCAAAAGTGATCTGAAATCTTTTGTCAAATGTAACCAAATCATGTTTGATGGTATTGAAATTTCACACCAATAAATATCTATCATCTTCAATAGGGTATGCCGCTAAATTTCTCTCCGTTTGAAATCTTATATTGCTATAGATCTGGTCACCTGTAATCATATTCAGATTAAGGATATTTGTAGACCAATGTTGTGGTGAAAGAATACAGGCCCTTAGGATGTTTGCCAATGCCATCGCACAGCATTGTACGCCTGCAAATCCTGATGTAAATATGACGTCGTTACCTTGATGCCATGAAGCACGTACGATTCTCGAAAAATCATTAATTTTCATATAAGCGCTAGCATCGTTTGTAGATTCTTCATTGGTCTCTACAGCAATTTCTACCGGTGCTTCTTCTACTCTTATCGCTCACCTAGTAATATATTGGCACATCTACTTTTTTCACATTTAACAGAAACGAGGATCAAAGATTTTATAAATGTTCGAAAGTAATTCTTTTTTTTTTTTTTTGATGTCACAAATCTGCAATCAGTCAAACAACTATAAGCAGATCGGTTGAGTTTATTTGGACGATTGGACGAAGGTAAGGCCAGTGCCTTAGTTCGTCTTAATTAGGAAGCACATCAGCTCTCTTCAGTCTGTGTATACTTTTAGGCTGTAAAAGTATGTGTGATAATGGGTTTGGGTTGGGAAAGTAATTCTTGGGTTAATTTTACGTTTGTTTACAGAATTGATTGGTTTGGTTACTAGTATAGACGTCAATAGATATTCTGGCATGAAAATTTCAATTTCAGGTTTCCAGAATATACTTCTTAGGGATCAACAAAGTGGAAAAGTCATACATTTGTGCCGTTGTCACTTTGAACAATTTCTAAAAATGACAATTATGCACCTATATCCTTACAGGACCCTGTGTGAAAGTCAAGAAATAAAAGAACAGGTCGATTGAAAATAAACGTTTTATTTTCTAAGAAACATACATGGATCATGTTCTTAATGATACAACATTTTTATAACAATAAGTTTCCTATGATTGTCTAAGGTTACTTAGGAAAATAATCAACATTATTATAAACTAAATAAAAATGAGATACCTAATAACTCAATCAAAATAAAATAAAAAGTAATTCTCCTTATAAAAAATAGAAAGTAATTCTCCTTATAAAAAAACACTAGTACTTAATTATTATTTAATGGCACTATCTATCTTCATAAATACCTACGTAACTTCTATAAGTTACGTAGGTATTTATGAAGATAATACCAAAATCCAGATTCAAATCAGGTTTTACTTAATCGATTTAATAGTTAAACAGCGTTAATGCCAAATAGCTGCCAAATATGTATCTATTTTGATTAATTTGGTAATATTAATACTGGAAATATGAAATATCGCTAACTTGTAATATTAATAATGAATTGCAATTTTAATACTTAGGTACTAAATTTGTATTTTTAACCGTTTTAGGAGTAAAAAGGCATTTAAAAAGTTTCAAAATACTTGTTTTACATCTAAAACTAATTATTATGCGGTATTACAATGATATTAATTATTGAATTTCATAATCAATATTTTAGTCTACTAGTTAGTGACATTTCATATTTCCATACAGTAATATTGCCAAATTAATCAAAACGGCGAAATATTTGACATCTATTTGCGACGTTGCCCACACGCTTTTATTACAAAGTATAACTATTTAAAGGCTGCTATAAAAGCCTTCATAAAAGCTGGGCACTATGTTCGACCGAACTAATTGCAATAAATCTTTTTTTTTTTGCATCAGAAATGTTTATTTTCGAATACGATACGCTGCTTTTAAGTTACTTTGTATTGGTTGAGTTCTTTTTCGCCCCCGTGCCAATTTACGATTAGCTCGTATCCATTCGCCTTCGAAAGATTTTTTAAATTCATAATAATCACAATTTTTTGTGAATTTGATCATTGTCAGATCGGTAACTTTTATTAGGTCTTCATTCATATCTTTTAGAAAATTAATTGCTTGTTCATCAGCCAGTGCTTTGAAATCGTAAAAATTGCTGAAATGCATCTCGTGGACAGTAAAGGGGTTACCTTTTCTTTTTTTCGCATCTCGTATCAAATTTATGTACTGATCTGGCACGTAGATGGGTCCAGACTTTTTGGCTCTTTTTATAGATTTCTCAATCAGAGAATGCGCATTATCACCTTCATTCTGACTGTGGCCGCTGATTAAAAACTTATGACACACAGAATTTATAGCTAATTTTTCGACAGCATAAAAGTACATACTGAACACATGGCTAAAAAATAGAAACATTAATCAGAAAATAATTAAAATAATCAAAACGCTTTATTAAATATTCGGTATCAACAATTATTATACGTACCGGTTCTTTTGTTGACCACAACAATTATCGCTGTAGAAAATTATATCAGAATCTGGATGCTCTTCAGCAATGCGCTCTAGGAACTTATACACGCAAGTTCCTATTTCAGTAGAACCTTTAGAACCCAAGCCCTCATGCCAAAAGTAACAAGTAGTTGGATCGTTCTTAATGTTTGTTATCTGAAATAAATGCATAAATGTAGCACATTATAGAGTAGCATACTCACTTATAATTGGTAGGGTTGAATAGGTTGAATACCGTGAAGTTGTAGCAATTCAACTTGGACTTATAATAAAACGCTGCCGAGTTGCCTATGGGCACAGGCAACTGTGCTTGTAAGTCATATATCGCTACTATAACTTTGCTCTCTGGTTCTCGGGAAAGCGCAATGTCTGCTGCTTTTTCTGTACGACTTAATTTTTTTTCTCTTTGGTGTTTTATATACTGTTGTTCTAGTTCTGTTTTCTTATCACCTTCTGAATTTTTATAAGATTCGCAAAAATTGCATTGGTCCTTTTTGGGTATAAAGAATGATATATTATATTTCGTGTTAAAAATCTGACTGTACATGTACAATGTAGCAGCTTGTTTAC
>CAJQZM010041080.1:0-42839 GCA_907164665.1 Colias nastes | reverse complement strand
AGGTAATCAAAAATGTATGGAGGGACGGTCGGAACATCAACCTTAAATTATAAATACAATAGTTTAGTTTGATATGATTTTCGTGTCTATTTAGCGTTCTAACGACGAACGGCAGAGGCTACTTCAGCCGTCGCCACATGCCGACGTCAGTCGTCGACGCGTCCGCGTCGGCGGCAGCAGTCAATACATCAAGTTGAATATATTATTCGCTAAAAAATAACAAATTCTTGTTTCCACGATTAATAGTTTTATATGTATAAATGCCAGACGATTTAGACCAATTTGAACATGATACATAGTAAAATAAGTTTATCAGAAGTTTCAAATAATAAAAAAGCATTTTCCGCTACCGCCTATACCCCACACCACGCCACGTAGGAGCAATAGATCACAAGCACCTGTATTATTAACGCACTATCACTAACACATGGCGTTGCTTGCGCGTGGACCATGCTAATATTGCAAAAAACGTTTTTCCCTTTATTTGTGCGTGTAACTTGTCTTCAAGATGTTATGATTGGTGTGAAATGTATGGAATAAATGTGTTTTGTGGATGATGGAACTTTTTTTTATTAACAGTTTAGAGTATAGTAAATTTAGAAATTAATTATGCTTTGTAATGTTAATGTATCAGTGTTGGTCGTTATATAATCACACGAGACAGGCTGAACAGCGCCAGTTTAGACAATATAAAACTTGTTTTCCGGAAAAGTACACTGTACATTAGCTACCTACACTTTACCGGGACATATATTATTTATAAATACAAGAGAATTTCAGTCAAATAAATAAAACAACGTAGATACAATTTATTTTTAATCCAAATTAATTCTACACACACAAGTTGTTCTTAATATCCTTAAGTACCTATAATAACGAAATGTTATAAAAATGAGGGGTATTATTTTTTTTAATTATTTATTTATTATTTATTTAATTTTTGTTCAGATCAACAATGGAAATGTGCAGATGTAATTAAGCTTGGTTTAGATAGCAATACTTTTATTTTTATAAGCGATGCGCATGGTTGTTGTCGCTGGCTCGACCATTGTTTAACATCTGAGTCAGCTTGGCTATCTATTTCAAATGTGGAGGTGCGTAGTGACGTTTTTTGGTCTGATCATTTTCCATTAGTCATTAATTGCAATATATATGGTTTAAGGATAAAGATAAATAGTCACGATGTAGCTTCACAAAAATGCAATACAGTACATTGGAATGAGGATATAAATGTAGACGAGTATTCTGAATTATGTAACTCAGCCCTTAAAAATATTGATCTTCCTTGCCAATTGAGAATTTGTTGTGATAATATGTGTTATGATAGGGAGCATAGATTTTTTATTGATAAGTTGTATTATAAAATAATAAATATTTTACAAGATGCTGCAATATTGAGTAAACCAACTAGATTGTATCGTAAGCGTAGACATATTGTAGGATGGAATAGATATGTAAAGGACGCTCATAGGGAGGCGCGCAGTAAATTTTTGCTTTGGAAAGCGTGTGGCATGCCTTTCTGTGGAAATATTTATAAAGATATGAGAAAGAGCCGAAGTAAGTTTAAAAATAAGTTAAAATATTATCAGAATAATAGCGATCAGGTTAAAATGGACATTATAGCAGATTTGCATAAAAATAAAAATTTTAAGAAGTTTTGGAAAGCCACTAACAAATTGAATTGTAGGGCGGGCCTCCCTATGAGTGTCGATGGAGAGACGGAGCCAAAAGGTATAGCAAATATATTTAAAGATTATTTCCATGTACATCCAAATACACCGTCGTCCCAGCGGATGTCTCATGCTTGCTTACCTATAAAAGAAAGTGCATTATCTTTTAATGCCAATGATGTTAAGTTCGCTGTAAAAAATCTAGCGAAAGGTAAAGCAGCAGGGCACGATGGTTTATGCGTAGAACACCTTTTAAACGCGGGACAACATATTTACAGAGTCCTAGCAATGTTGTATACTTTTTGTATCCGTCATTCCTATCTGCCTGCAGACATGATGGAGAGCGTCGTCGTTCCAGTAGTTAAAAACAAATCGGGCGATATCGGAGATAAAGGTAATTACCGACCAATCTCACTAGCCGCGATTCTTGGCAAAGTTTTTGACTGCTTGCTCGATCGACGCCTCCAAAAATATGTAAACTTTAACGATGCGCAGTTTGGGTTTAGGCACGGCCTCTCCACAGAGCATGCTATATTAACATTAAAACAGACTGTGAAATATTACACAGACAGGAAGACACCTGTTTACGCAGCTTTTCTTGATCTGTCTAAGGCTTACGATCGTGTTTCTTACGAAAAGCTATGGGAAAAACTAAGATATCTTGAAGTTCCTTTTGAGATTGTTAGAGTGTTGCAATATTGGTATAACAACCAGATTAACTCAGTCAGATGGGCGGGGGAGTATTCTGATAGATATGTGTTAGAGTGTGGCCTTAGACAGGGCGGCCTGACGTCTACGACACTTTTTAACATATATGTGAACGAGCTGATTGATGAACTCAGCAAGACTGGTATCGGGTGTTCTATAGATGGACTAACTATAAATAATCTTAGTTACGCGGATGATATGGTCTTGCTGAGTCCATCAATTGGTGCTCTCAGGCAGCTCATTAAAATTTGTGAGTCATATGCAGCTTCTCATGGTCTAGTATATAATGTAAAAAAATGCGAACTTCTTGTGTTTAAAAGTAAGGGAGTCCCTGTACATGACATACCACCTGTGTATATTAATGGCAGTCCTCTTAAACAAGTAGTAGAGTTTAAATATCTAGGGCATATTGTGACAGAAGATATGAATGATATACAAGATATTGAGAGGGAGCGTAGGGCATTGGCAGTCCGCTGCAATATGCTAGCACGGAAATTTGCTCGTTGTTCTCCACAGGTTAAAGTTACTTTATTTAAAGCGTACTGTCAAACATTTTATACTTGCAGCCTATGGCTATCTTTTACGCAGCGGGCTTACAATGTCCTACGTGTACAATATAATAATGGCTTTAGGGTACTGTTGGGGCTTCCGCGCTTCTGTAGCGCGTCTCAGATGTTTGCAAATTGCCAGACCGACGATTTTTACGCGATAATGAGGAAAAGGGCAGCATCTATGATGAAGAGAATGCGTGAGAGTTCCAATGGTATTCTGAAGACATTAATTGAGAAAGTAGACGGCCCATTCCTTAAGCGGTGGGCAAATTTACATCGTATGCAATATAATTATGATAATGGATAATTTTTAATGGTTGTAATCTTGTTTTTTAATTGTATGATTTTAATTTGTATGGAATTTAATTTTATAATTTATGTATTACTAACATAGTTTCTAAGATTAATGTATACTAACACATAATATGGATAAATATCTGGAAATAAAAATATATTATTATTATTATTATTTTAATATAAATCAAATAAATACAATAAACAATTGTACCTAATATCGTAAAAATCCTTATAACTAAAACTATATCACTATATTGCAGTAATAACGAACTCGCACACGAAAAATCGAACTACGTCTAACAAATTGAATAAGAAAATTTTATTTTTACCTTTTCGTCGAATAAACGAAAAAAATAGAGAGGACCCTTTTATTATACCTCTATTAGGATAGGAATGGGCATCGAATTGGCTAATAACCGTTCTATCAGGTGAACGGAATTTACTTTCTTACGCTCCTTTGTTGCTAAGGATGTTTTAGTTACGAGTATATCGATATAAATCTATCGATATGAATATTTTGGCACAATTTTTGTTAGTAATTAAATAGGCAACTGTGTTAAATTATGGATTATTTTTTTTTTATTTGGTAAAACACGGGAGAAAATTTACCAGAAAAGTTAGAAATGCTTAAGTATTATCTTTAGAATTCGCTCCAGAGGAAGTAAATCTTTTAACCCTTAAGAGTCCTTATCGATTTTAGAGTGATTTTTACTTGTTTCTGTAATTCTTTAGAAGCTCGTTTAACAAAACTAAATTAGTAACAATGTGTGATGATATCTTAAATTAAAGATTCATTCAATATCTAAAATACGTTCGAGACAATTTATTGATATTCATTGTCCAGTTTGTTTAATATCCAATAACCTAAGGCGTGTTTCAATTTTTTCCATGCGGGACGTTCGTGTCTTTGTATTTTTCACGGAATTTAATAGAAGAAGTTTTTTTATAAAATATACTACAGTAAAGACACTGAGACATCCTAAAATATGTTCGAGGCAATTTATGTACTTTTATTGAAAAATTCAAAGAACATCTAAGTTAAAATAGCCTTACTTTGATGAAATTTTATGCGTATATGGCGTCGAATTTCTAGTTCTTACAACAGAGTTAAAAAAAAAAAAAATACACACTAAATGATAGGTTAATGCTTAAAAATTTGCAATACAAAAAATACATATTATATGTTTTATGAAAGAAATGGAATAATTTAAAGTTCTCTAGAATTTTCGATTATATACGGGAGCGCAAACGTTGTTACGGCAGATCTATATAATCGAATATTCTAGAGAATTTTAAATTATACCATTACTTTCATATAACATAGTAGTTAGTTTTTTTAAACGAGCTCCTAAAGAATTAAAGAAACAAGTCAAAATCACTCTTAAAATCGATACGGCCTCTTAAAGCTTTTCTGTCACTTTTTTAGTACATGTACTTATTGCCGTGTAAATCTTTATCGTTCCAAAAAATCTAGAAAATTGACTACGTCGGAGAAAGTACGATAACAATCCTTTATTTTTCTCCTACATTCCAATTATAGAGAACATTTGATTCGTGTGCTAGGTGACTGTTGAATTTAGGGATTCCCGGAATTAGTGATGGTTTGTGTTTCTGGTCAATAATAGCTTAAATGAAATAGTTTCCGGGTTTGATTTCTATTGATTTAACTTTCAGGTGAGATAAACTGTTGTCTTTGTTATAAAGATTATGAAATATTCAAATAATTCTATAACAAAATATTCGAAATATAACTTGTCCGTTTTTTGGGACATTGCCGTAGATACAGGTAACTAAGAACCATTTGGCATGTCCCAAAAAACGGACGTTGCCATGATTCGTACTTTAATAAAATATCACTTTTATAGGGTTTTCTTGCTTTAGAGTCTTTAATTACACGTAGCATTAATTTTAATAAAGTTCAAAATGACGAAAATAATCTAAGGTCAGTTAAATCTGTCGGGTCTATAATAAAACCGGTAGTTCCTCGACATCCACATGCAGTTCGTCTAGATGTCCTAATCATCAGCCAAATATCAATCACCTTTAGAAAAACCATTGTTATTTGTATTAAATGAAAACAAAGGTTGCTTGACATGAAATAAGAAATGTTATTTAACATTCCACACAACTAAATAGTGTGATTGAGCTCGAGAGGGCTCAATTATCATTTGTTAAGTATTCAGTGTAAAATTGAAGAATTTTTTCTTATAAGAGATAGTGAAAATACTGTGTTACAATAAAACAATAAAATGCTACTTGAAATTGTTTTTAAATGTGTTATATTAAATGAATATTTTTTTTTCTCGTTCTTATTTTATAAGCTGTATGACAGCGTTGTCCGTTTTTTGAGACAGCAATGAAGACGGGGTTATTGGCAAAGGCCGTTTTAACGGACATCCTGAAAAACCTACTTACAGAAAATTTGTTTTATTTTTTTCTCTACTATAGTATTTTTTAATCAATAACTATCACTAAAACCAATTCATATCATATCTGGGTACATTATTTCAGGCTTGCCGTGTTAAGGGTTAAAGTGCTTTTTTTATGGAGAGATATCCGTTCTATATACAACGTACAGCCAAGGTACTGCAATGGAAATATATCATAATATTCAATACTTAACGAAGTTCCAATACATCAATTTTTTTTTTTCTTATTACAAATCAATGAATATCAATTTATCGATATCGCTATCCCATCACTACGCTATCTCCAGTACGCACAAGTTTGTCCACCTTGATCGCAGTTTTAGTGCTTTCCGCTCTGTTTGTCGACACTCTGACACATTAGCACGCTTTTCGATAAAACTTTGAACAAATTCGTATTCTATCGATAGCTTTTATGGCACTTCGGAATAATTAAATAACGAACCTAATGCCTGTTTTTGTTGGATACAATTTGACGGGGAAAATATAATATTGTTACTTTTATAGGTAAAAATGTATTGTGTGTTAAAATTATTCTGTTTTGGAAGCAACTTTGCAAAAATTGGTGGATGGATGTTAGTTAATATTATTACAAAAACGTTTAACCCCGTTTAAAATAAAAAGCAGCTTGTCTTTAACCCTGGTCTTCCAATATTTTCATTCCAAGATAGACAACAGAACGACTTTTGCATTTATCAAAAAAAACGAGAAATAAAATTTCTTGCTCTTTTCAAAACTTTTACCTTTACAATTTTATTTCAATGTTCCTGAACGAATTTTCTGGCGGTTACCCTTTCCGTTAGCTAGAGACACCCGCACACTGTCGCAATTTGCATACAGATTCACAATACACGCCTCTCTGCTTGTAATACGATTGTAGGTATCCGATTTGCCACCTTGTTGATAAAAATTGAAATCTAAAAGGTACAATTAATTGTATCGGAGTATAAAAAATGTGATAAGTAACAAACACACAGACTGAAAAGTAAAATAGCGTATGGATACAGAAATTAAAATAATGCATGATCTATCTTCGAGGTTATTACGACTCCTATTTTCATGATATCTAATAAAAATCAGAGATGTACATGATTGTAACACTCCAAGCTATAGTATTGTTACGTAGCTTTTACATAAAAAGCTTTCATAAATATTATTATATCATATTATTATTCATAAAATATTCTTTCTTTTTTCCTTTTAAAACCTAATACAAATTCAAAAACGTCAAGAATGTTGTATCACACAAAAGCGCCACAAAGCCATTTAAACAATAATGCATTGTAAAATTCCACTACAACGTTTAGTCCGTGGAACGAAACGAATGGCGTAATAAAGCCAGCTGTACATCAGCAAACCAGGTGAGTGATTCAGAGGACAAATGAGGGCCTGAAATATGGTAATGGTTCTAGCGGTTATGGAACATTCTAGTAGCTTTTATGCATGTAATGGACACGATCACGCTGATATATGCTTTGGAACGGTAAATGTGTACTAATTTGTGTTGTTTAAATATGTTTAGTGTGATGGTTATGTTGTCCTGCGATTATAGTGATTGTAGAGATGATAGAGATAATACAAGGAGTAATTTAAAGAAATGTTACTTACTACAATTAGCCTCCTAGCTATGTTACAATTTGGATAATAATTAATCTATGATACATTTCTTTAGACTTTAGAGAGAAATTAAAATTAAACATAACCATCACACTAAACTATTAATTTTAAATTCAAATGATGTTAAAATATATCCATCTGATTATAACAGCTCCTTCGAAAAAACAGGCAATCGTTTAAAAAGTACTGTTTCTTCTGCTTCGTCACTTTCATTAAATGCCTTTAATTTCACATGACCAATACAATTATTTATTTATACAGCTGTTATGTAAGATCTATAATATCATTTTTATCTCAAGTTGGCAACCCCACCTGAACAGCAAAGGGTATTTAGCTTATCTGTCTACAATCCGTAAAGGGTGGAACAATTTATGCAGTAACATCTCGGCACAGATTAAAAATGTTAATTTAGGAATTATTCAACGCGATTTATTCTCAGGAGTGTACCTTGAAGGTAGTATACAGGGTGTTGTTTAATACATTCAACATGGAATACGGAATGCTATAGAGTTTCACATAGTATAGATTATTTAGGTTCGTGATTAGATTGATAGATTAAAACAAATGCTATGCATTATATACAGTACTAGCTGTTCCGCGCGGTTTCACCTGCATTGCTCCGCTCCTGTTGGTCTTAGCTTAATGATATAGAGCCTCTAGCCTTCCTCGATAAATGGACTATCTAACACCGAAAGAACTTTTCAAATCAGACCAGTAGTTCCTGAGATTAGCGCGTTCAAACAAACAAACAAACTGTTCAGCTTTATAATATTAGTATACTTTAAATATAACTCAAACTCAAGTCAAAAATTCATTTATTGAATTAGACTTCTAGAAGCACTTTTGAATCGTCATTACATATTTTTAACGTTTACCACATATATTGTGTATATGCCCTTAATTACGTATTCGTGTTGCAGGGACTTGGCTAGTCTTCACATATCATAGAGATTACTCCTCGCGAGTAAGTTATGATCGTTAATACATTAGGATTTGATTATTGCAATAAATAGCGATTATCAAATATAACCGTTCGCATAATTAAACACATTGCCTTCTTGGTACAGTGGTTGACGCGTGAGTGTAGAACGGAGATGTCCCGTGACGGCCCGTCCCGATGGGTTCGATTCCCGGTGGAGATGAAGAAAAAAATGTTTCGGTCTGGCAGGACACAGAAGGCTGATCACTTACTTGTCCCTAAAGAAAATCGATCAGTGAATTAATAGATGTATGTATAATACATCTGCCCTATACCCCGATAGGGGACACGTTCACTATAATTAAACACACGGACAAAATGGACGAGATATATTTAAGGGCCCAGTAGGTGAAAACGGCAAAATGTTATCTATGAGCTATAATTGAAAATATTGAAGTTTTTTCGCACTGAAATTTCTAATATGTATTACAGAACGTATGTGTGATGGGATGACTGTTTCCAAAACACGATTGGAAAAATTTTGCTCGTAAAAAAAAATCCTGAAGTTACCTCTAAAATATCATATAAATGCTCATTACAACCGTATTTTACGATAATAATTCGTATAAAATCACAAATACATAGGTATTTACCTTCTCGATTCCGTGACTGTTTTAGATTTAGAAAATACTAAATATTTTCATTCACTTTTTGATAAAAATGTGAATGGCGCTTACGATTTTTAGTTTCGAGCATGTTGATTCCATACTAAATGCGGACCCCCTCACCCCTCACCTCAGGCGCGAATAGCTGAATTTTCGCTGACCACCTAACCCCTCTTAATGATTGCAAAGAAACAGACGGTATATAAACACCAATTATTATAGGTTTACGTTATTTGACAAATAAAACATCCTGTATACAGATTGGCAAGCAAGAAGATATCTTCATTAATCTCACAAGATCCCTTAATTCATGCTAACTAATGCACCAGCCGATTTATTGGAACAACCCTTCACCTGCGGGCACAGCCGAGTAATTAAAATATATATTCGTTAATTTTAATTAAACTTATAGGAAGTCACCGTGTGACATCACAGTCATTAATTAGCAAAATTATAATTAATGATTTTACTGAAGACGGCACTGTTTTGTATATGTATAATGTATTAATCCTGTTAGAATGAGAAGTTAACGGATTACAAAAGGAAATAAAGATGATAGATTTTAGATGCAGAGAAAACTTTTGTACCTATAGCCGAAAATAAAACTGATTGGTCTCGATTACGTATAAACACATTAATTTAAATTACATTTACTTATATTTTTATATTATACAGCTGAAGAGTTTGTTTATTTGTTTGAATGCGCTAATCCCAAGAACTACTGGTCCGATTTGAAAAACTCTTTCGGTTTTGCATAGCCCATTTATCGAGGAACGCTATAGGCTATAATATCATCACGCTAAGACCAACAGAAGCGGAGCCACGCGGGTAAAACCGCGGAGCGCAGCTAGTAATTTTTTTAGCATTTTCTTTCAAAGCCAATACAATAACGCCTATAACTAAAAATCATTCTAAGTATATTACATGTAATGCCAAACATTCCTGTAATAAACTATATTCCAAAATCTCCACACATCGACATCACCTTATAAAATATTCGTCCCAAACACAGTCAAACATACAAATCCCTACAAACTTTACAACCAAACGCAGCACGTAAATTATTAACAAACTTGCCCCATAAACTGGAAACAGATCATCAATCAGAAGAAAATCGAAATAAATCCGACAAACTATTGATAAACATCAGGTGCAGGGCAGATTTCGACCGCTGGGAATATTTTAATACAGTGCCGTGGACCCTTCGCAATCATTTTATTTTCATGGCCGGTCTCAAAGGCCCAAAGGGTCTACCTCGTGATTTGCCATTCAAAGTGTGAGACGTGACGACGCATCAGGTACAGGGTTAAGATAATGTTGGCAGACACTGGATTTAAGAATCAATTGCTTTTTATTTTGCGCTGGGTTTTCTGGTGGTTCTAGATTATGCACAGTTTTATTGTTTATATTTTTTTTTTTGGTTTGTTATTGCTTTGTTGGGTTAACAAGTACAATATAGCATGCTGTTCTAACTTTAACTTATATTTAAAAGGACGATTTTCTATGAAAAGGTTTCCTTAGATAGTTTCTTACGTTTCTTTGGATATGTAAAAAAAAAGACGTGTGGCACTCGGGGACTGGCGCGGTAAAGCTATTGCATGCTATGCCTTCAAGCCACACCTCCGAGCCCGTCGGAGTGGGGAGCGTGAGGTTTTTTCGTTACGGAATTTCTGGATTCGGTCCCCGCGCTCAAGGCCCGCGATAGAAGCTATGCAATAGCTTAAAACCTTTGGGAAGACAAGATTGAAAACATAATTTTTTCTTTATTTTACCTGAATCATCGAACTATATAATCTTTTAAATTAAACACAAAAAAGAAAAATAAAACAATTTTAGTAACGTTACTTCGACCCAGTATAGTCATATTTTAGTTGCTCATCAGTCCTGCTAAACATTACTTAAACATTACTTCTCATACCATTGCAGCATCTCACAAGCCTTCAGCATCATAATAACGGAAATAAAACAAACCACAAAGCCCGATTTCAATATAGTTGGCGAGGGAAAACTTTATTTCAAAGGATACCGCTCAAATCTGGCCCTACCCTACGTGAGCGGACTTATAAAACTACCCGTAATAAATCGCAATTTTTTATATCACACCTTGCGACCGCTGTTTATGTAACCGGTGCGGACGGAATTTTGAAGATACCCGATTGTTTTTGTGTTATGGCTGTTTCGAATTTAGATCCTACTAATCCTATCCTACTAATATTATAAATGCGAAAGTTTGTGAGGATGTGTATGTGTTTGTTTGTTACTCTTTCACGCAAATGCTACTGAAGCGATTACAATGAAATTTAGCACACATATAGAGAGTAACTTGGATTGACACATAGGATAGGTTTTATCCCAGAAATCCCACAGGAACGGGAACTATGCGGGGTTTTCTTTGAAAACGCGGGCAAATAGTAGTAATATTATAGTTGTACTAACTTTGCCCCGCGGCGAACCCACGTTGTACTTGACGTTATAAAGACTAGCCTCTCTTAATAAACGAACTATTCAACATAATAAGATTTTTTTTTCGAACCAGTAGTTTATCGTGTTCAAGAAAATAAACTTTTAATCTTTATATTATTAGTAAAGTTAACATAATTCATCACCATCATCAATTTATACCACAATCATCTTGTTCAGATGATTTTGGTATAAATTGGTATGCATGAACTTGAACTCGATGCAAAGAAAATAGAAAAAGTAATTTTATTCGTTTTACTTGCTGAAAATTTTTAATGTTTTTCTCGTACAACAATTTATGTGAAGAAATTAATACCATTAGTATATTTTATTATCAATACGAGTATAATATATTAGGTTGGGTCAAAATAACTAATAAGCCAAACAACTAATATCAAGGTAATCCAACCAAAAACAATTGTTATAAAAATTTTAATCGCGCTAATAAAACCCGATTGGACAATAAAATAAGATCAAAAACAAGATTCGAGGCAATCTTGTCGTGTACAGTCGTGAAGAAAATCCAATACAATAAAGTGCTTATATTATTATGGTGCGTACATCAGCAATCCCATTAAATTCGTCTAGACAAGTGATTTACGTATACCTGAGCGGACGCGAAATGTCGACGAAAAAATATTTTTGTACCATTTAATTTATTACACGACTGTACTTTTAGCGGGAAATTTATTACGTTTAATGTGAAAACTATGTTGGGGAAAGGGTTTAAATTTAACGGCTTCACTATTTTTCCACTGGCTTAACAGTTGAGGATTAAAAAGTATTGAAAAATAGTTTTAAACCAGAAAAAAAAATATTAATATAATAACTATTTAAAATACTTTTTTAAGATCTTCTGCATTTATAATACCCATTGCCAGATGTTAAATTAACTACTACTGACTATTACGATTACCTGTTATTTCAAGTTTGTCTCTAGCGACTCATCTGCGATTTATTTGAAAATGTCACGATAAAACAATCTCCTTAATATATATAAATCTCGTGTCACAATGTTTCTCCTCAATGGACTCCTAAACCACTTAACCGATTATAATAAAATTCGCACACCATGTGCAGTTCGATCCAACTTGAGAGATAGGATAGTTTTTATGAAAAAAAACGTAAACATGTAGGTACCACGGGCGAAGCCGGGGCGAACCGCTAGTAGTTTATAATTCTGCATTGTAACATAACGATGTAATATTATATCTATCATAGCGATATGTGGATTGAACATGCGTGACATAGCAATACAGGTGTATGAAAGGACAAAGGTAACGATTACCCAAAACAGAGTTTTTATCAATTTTATGCGTGTAGTTCAATACTGTTTATTCAATAACGAATTGTCTATATATATGTTACCGGAAATGTATGAAATCAAGGAATTGTATACAATTCCTAGGAAATGTGTACAATTCCGATACCATTTAGGAAATGTATAAAATATTGTTTAAAAAACTATTTAATGCATGCATATCCTAGGAAATGTATAATCTTCCTAGGAATTGTATACAATTCCTATATCGTATTAGGAAATGTGTAAAGTAAATGCTTTCTGTAATAAAACACGTTGTTATTTTTTTTTATTATAGCTCTTATTGATACAATCGGGTAACAGTCATACCGTAAAATTGAAATAATATTATGTTCATATTATTATCTTCGATATATCGTTCGATCTTCGTCGACGGAGCCCCGCTTCGCGGGGCTCCTATTTCTGTGTAGTTTTTTTTTTAACAAACCTAACCTAACCTAACCTAACGGCTAACCTAACCTAAACCTAACCTAACTTTGATGGCGAATATCTCGGCTATTTTTGATTTTAGAGAAAAGTTGTTCCTATAAAACATGCTTATATAAGCGTAATCTTTACGATAAAACAATAATAAATAGGTGTTATAATGACACCAACTCCATCAAAAATTTTCTAAGTCCTGCGCCCCCTTTGCTTTAGTCCAACCCTTGCCTGCGACATATCAATATCTTAAATGTTTTACATTTCCGATAGCTATTTAGGAAATGTATAGATTTCCTAGGAAATGTGTATAAAATAATTTATTTCACACATTTCCGTACGATTTTAGGAATTGTATACATTTCCTAGGAATTGTATACAATGACGGATTACATACATTTCCGGTAACATATATAAAAATGAAACCCGTTTTGTTTGGTCACGGCATCACGTGTGAACGGGTGGACCGATTTCGATAATTCTTTTTTTATTATATTCCTTGAAGTACGAGGATGGTTCTTATGTAGAGAAAACGTAAATATGTACCACGGGCGAAGCCAGGGCGGAACGCTAGTATTTCATAAATTTCTTTATAAATATATCCAAATGTATGTTCCAAGGCAATTCGCGATACGAGTCAGCTAGCCATCACCATAACCGTTTCAACTTGCGATTCTAGCTACAATCAAAACAAATCATAAAAGCGTAAATATAAGGAATCTATCAGTACCAAGGTGTCGATATCTAAGAAACGGTCAGTGAGGTGCGACGGTCGTAAAGCGGCCCGGCGCGAGCAGATACGGGGCTCCAATATATATTATGTATAGGTCG
The DNA here is from genome assembly GCA_907164665.1 of Colias nastes. Taxonomy (NCBI): domain Eukaryota; kingdom Metazoa; phylum Arthropoda; class Insecta; order Lepidoptera; family Pieridae; genus Colias; species Colias nastes. Next base: position 28,954 of record CAJQZM010041080.1, on the reverse strand, counting down.
GGGGTTCACTGGGATAGCGTGCAGGATATATTAAAAAAAATATTTAGGAATTTTTAAATTATTCAGTGATAGACAGTGAAATATTTTAAACATATAAAACTGTTTATGATTATTATTAATTATCGTACAAAACTATTAAAATTTTATTTGTAAAAAGAAATGTCTTGTACAGTACTTCTAACGCTTAAGAAATGTTTTATTATAGCTGTAAATAATATCATTAAAATATGAAAAAAGGAACACATAAAATTTTTTATATCTAAAGATTGGGTACAGTCGAAGCAAAATATTATGGACTTACCATCCTACTACATACACGATTGCAGTTCTTTTTATAGATATGAATAAAATAGATAAATAGCGAACTGTCTGTCTGTGTCTGGAAAATTCAGCAATAAATATCTACATAGAAATACCAATTTATAATACCTACTCAATGTATACTTGCATTGTCGAAAGCAGGACAATCGAATCGCCCGGTGCGTCCCAATATTTTCCGCTACCTTATTTTATGGGGATTATACGATCAGGCTCCACCTTGTCAACGTTCTTCCACATACCCAGGTTTGGACATAGCATTAACCACTATACTTTTACACACAACATAACCCTTAACAACCTACTCATAGAGTTCACAATGGCACAGCTCAAAGAGAAACGCCAAGAATTCCCGTAGAGTGGGGAAAATTGACTTACCCTAGATAAGGACAGTAATAGGCAGGCAATGTTTTTTCTTCCCAAATTACGTTGAGACGTTAACCGTCCTCTTGTTTACCTTTATTTTGTGAGGTTTTATGATATTGCCTATAAGGAATTTTCTTTTATCGAAGGCATTTCGGTTGATATATTCAATCGTTTCGGCTAACTGAATACATTTTGGAGATAAAGTCAGTTATTTATAATCTCAGTAGTGTTATGTGTTGATAATTTGTGCGTGTCATTCACAGCTTGCTTTATTATTAAAGGAAGGAAGAGCAAAACAAAAATGGCATTTCAGTCCTATATTTAATTATTCCTGTGTTTTTGGGTATCTTAGTCCGTTCGGATGAGTTTTAACGTATCACGTGATATATAAGAAATAAGTTAGCATTTAAAATGTATACCAGAAGCAAGCAGAACTAGTGGCTTCGCCTGAGTTCACCCGGAATAAAGAATGCAATTGTTCGAGTATTTTCCGAGTTAAATAACAAAAAGAGGGATTTTCCTTTAAATTATTAGTATTTCGTATACAACCGCGTCCTTCAGTCCAGCAGTATAGTTAGCAAACTTGGCAAGTTCTAGCCAAAAATTTCATCTAGCTATTGTCCATACCTGTTGTGTATTGAAACCCTCTGCCAAATGCGCACGCCAAATTAGATCGTAAAGGTTAATGCAGTCGCTTCTAATGGATTCTGTAGGCATTATAGTGTTATAACGAGTCTAGACTAAAATAGCGTTTGGAGATGAGGTGGTAATGTGGGTCTTATTGTTTGTGTTGGAGTAAGTTCGATTAATTGAAGTGAATATTAAAGGTACATGATTGGAGAAAAATTTTCACACTGGTGTATAATTAATAATTATAAATCGTCATTACTAAGCAGGCAGAAATCCGGCAGTTGAAGTACCCAATCATTTATTTTCGAGACGTTAAAAATATGCGCCTTGTGAATATAATGATACAATATTTAAAAATAAATGTTAATAAAACTAATTTGCTTTACATTCCAAAATACGATATAATATGTGCGTAATATGTAAAGCACAAATATTGCATTTTTAATATTTATATAACCGTAAGTTTAACTGTTGTATAAAGTGTTATGTGAATATTTTATTGTAAGGGCCGATTTTTCAATGCTTGGATAAAACTTATTCGTCGAATAATGTATAAAACTACCATTTTAAAAACGTATTCTAATTGCCTGTATTAAATTTGACAGTTTACATGACATTTTAATATTATCGTGTAATACTTTATTGGACGGATAAGTTTTATCCAAGCATTGAAAAATCGGCCCTATGTGTAACAACCAAACTGTTAACTTAATTCAGTAAAATATACCCAATAAACTTATCGTGTCTTTTACCTCATGTTCCATTAAATTGTACCTTCATAGTCCGCATCCACATTAAAAAGAAATATTATGATACAGGAATACATTGCAGTAATCTTACAGGCGTCGAGCCAAAAGATAGCACACGTGAAGCCTAATGGCCTAGTACATCTATGTAGGAATTTGTGATTACTAATTCTTATTACCTAGTTTCTTAGTGTAATTTGTATAGGGGAAGGAAATCTAGCAATATTAGTAGTTTCTGATTTGGATTTGGGTTTTTATTGCTCTCTCGGTATACGTAAAGTTCTGGTTACGATTAAATCTTTACTAATATTAGTTGAAGAGTTTGTTTGTTTGTTTGTTTGAACGCGTTAATCTCAGGAACTACTGGTCCGATTTAAAAAATTATTCGGTGTTAGATAACCCCTTTTTTCGAGGAAGGCTAAAGGCTATATATCATTACGCAAAGACCAACAAGAGCGGAGCCACGCGGGTGAAACCGCGAAGCACAGCTAGTTACTAATAATAGAATGATGAAGAGCTTCTGTTAACGAATCTAACCAAGTTAGTATACAGTTGTACAAGTTTGGAATTATTTAAGCCCTTCGGGCATGACTTCGTATTATGCGTCACAAAAATATGTATTTTAGATTTTCTTACAATTGAAATAATGCCATTTTTTTACATGTGCATAACTCATTTCTCATCTTTGTGCTATCATACTACGATTAATTTGCAACCCAATACTGCTAACTACATGTTTTATTGAAAATACATTTAAGAATATTATATAAAGACGCATTGAGTAGGATGTTCAAATTATAAAACCAAATATCACTTTTAAAGCTATATTCATACTATTTAAAATATTTGAAAGCCAAAAGCTGTGAAAATGATTAAACAATGAAACTTTTATTCGTAACATATTTTTTCTCTCGCAAGTTACGAGACAATAATCCTAGAGTATAAATTTCCTCGAGATTTCTTTATTTGCGTTGCAAGACAGTGCGTTGTGTAACAATCTGTGGACATACACACGAACTTGGCGATTTTGAATTAAATTAAATGATGAACACATTATTTTATTGATAATAAGATACGGTCACATAGTTATTAATAAAATAAACTTACTTAAAATAGAGCCTCTCTATATAGACATGAAAACTACTCTACTTTACGAGTTTTCACATGATCATTTTCTATAGGTAACCTTTGGAGTTTGGATTCATTATTAGTTAAAAAAACCACTTACACTTTTACGAAATTAAACAGCTCTTAAGCAGTTTTTATTGAATAGGTAGGTACATAAAATAATTTTTATCTGTAAAATAAATATCTACTTATACCTAAAAAACATTGAAGAGTTTTTAAATCGCTTTCACAAATTTCTGTAACCATAACCTCCGCGCACCTATCACGACGTGGGAACACTGCCAAAGTAACCTGCTACATACATACACACATACAAACATACCAACGCTCCACAACTTAGACTCACTTAGATTTATTCGCTCCGCCAAATTTTATTTTACAACAAAGGTTGACAATTGTAATTCAGGCTTTGTCTACGCCCTTATTTATAGGTATCTGGAATAACACTAAGGCATTTTATTTGAGACTGAAATATTTTTTAAGCAAGGGGTGAAAATATTGTCTATGTGTAATACCAAGTAATACTGTCTGATTTTATTTTATAGGGCTTCATTAGTAATCTAACCAAGGCCCTCGAAAATCTACGCTAAAAATGACCACTTAAAAAAGAAGTTCATCTTTAAATATTAAAGATAATTCATCAAATAGTGACATATTTAGTTTACTAATTCCAAAAAGATAACAAGTACCTACTTATACAAAAACTAAGACAGAAATATAACATCTATACATTCGGCCATTTTTATTAATTACCTTAATTCTCTAATACCAATAGCCAAATAAGACATAAACAAAACACTTCAAACAAAGACTGGTGAAAAAACAATATAGCTACATCACCAAATAACTAACTTCTGCACAAAAACAAGCTTTCTTATTTATGTGTACATTTAACAAATTAATATTGAGGCTCTAGCTACCTTTGGAAAGAAATAAATCATGTCCATTAATTCTAATTCTTTCAGTACAATAGTAGCTTTATTTATTCCAAACAAAGGTTTCATAAAAATGAATTATTATCCGTATGTTTAAATACGTTATCTTAAATTTTAAAGTATAATAACATATCAGACAATCTTTTTAAAATAATTTCCAGATCGTCAATACCAACACAGTTGCTATTCATCATTATTATACAATTCATTTCCCTTACTTAACATCTTAACCCGCAAACGCTGCACTTCACAAAATAAATTATAACACGCAATTCATTCCACAAGCAACAGATAAGCATTCCGCTAAAATTGGCTAAATTAAGCGGCCGTGCACCCAGAATTTAATTTAAATGTCACTTTAAAAATTGCTACCTGACGGCGGAGCACGTGACGCGACGCACGTGACGCCGTCATACCGTCACGCCGTGACAGCGTACAACGTTCTAAACGCGGTGTGTAATTGGATGAATTTGAATACGTGTGGTGTTTTGGTTAAAAGTGTGTGATATGTGACATAATTATTTTATTTAAGAGTTATGAGTACCTAATATTTGTCAAATTATGGTAGGTATAATTCGAGGAAAAGGTGCAGAGGCTTTGAAAATTTTGTTTGCAAAACATTAATATGTGTACATTTTTAAATTTCGATAAAACGACAATCAATAAAACGAATATAGATAAAATACAGTTAGAGGAAGCGATTTAACGAAAATGGTAAGCTTATTTTTTCTTAATTAATACGTAATTATTTAAGAAAAAATAATTTATTATGTTTATGATTTTGATGCGAGGTTAATCGTACCAAAATCATAAATAATGGACTAAAATTTTAAATAACACATAAACATCACATCTTTAAAAATGGTAGCTATCTTAACTCAAATCTTTACAGGGACAATGCAAAGCGAGCTTTTAATTTTTATTTTACACAAAAATTACCCCGTAAGCTCTCGAACAAAATACTCTTTTATTTTCCCAATAAATAAACTGCATAATCTATCAAGTCGAGAATAACTTTAAAATTCATCTAACAGAACACCTATCAAGCCCTTTTCCGCGCGGTTGGCTGCGTCAAATAAATTACGCCCCCTCGGCCTCGTCTATTGAGTTACGTTGTAATTTTTATTTCCTGCCATTCGTCACGTGACGTCACGCTGTCACGTCGACACGTCAGGTAATGCGTGTCACTTGCGAATTAATGATACTCTACGTGTTTATTACTTATCTTGGCATGCTTCTTTTGGGGATAATGTACACGTATTTTCTTTATGTCTCATGTGAATTGATGTAAGGTAGTATTTGTATGTACTATTTCTGTTCATAGAAAGCATCTCATGAGCATCTTCGCATGAGTAGCGATGATTAAGAGAATAATTATATTCATGTTATTATAGAGGTTTTACTTTTATGATCAGGCTACAATTTAATCATTTTTTTATGCTTACTAACATATTTATATTGCATTAAACGAAGCTTTAAATTTAAAGGTGAAATTACTCTTTCACATCAAGAGACCAAAACCTATATTAATAACTATTGATTAATTTAATCTCTATCAAAGTGTAACATAAAATACAGGCTATATAGCAAACTTTATTCTAAGAACGTTATTTATTCCATTTTTACTGAATCATAAACAAAACCATTCCTTTAATCAAACTACAAGGACACTCAAAAGAAACCCCAAGGTACATGCAAACGTGCAAAGAGTGTAACTACATTAGTCTGAGACGTAATGATGTCTATCTAATTATCTGGAAACGTGAGCCTCGTACTAACACCTGGAATGTGCTATTGTCAGCTAGAAGGGGAAGAATATAGATTGAATACAGCTTTCGATGTTGATAATTTGCTTGAGATGTTGATGGTTATCATATAGATAATGTGAATGATAAATTGATAAGTGTGTTGTTTATAATAAATAAATGAGTAGTAATATTTTTTCAGTAATGAATAGTGTGAGTGTGGGTTTTTAGGGTTAATTGAATTTAGTTATTTAAACTAACTCGATAATAAGGAAATGTAAATAAAGTATTAAGTATGGGTATATTACTTTTAAAAGGAGTGACATTAAATAATCATAAAATATTAGAATGTAAATGTTAGCGCGTGGGATAATTTATTAGACAGATTTAGTATAAAATGCATTTGTTTTTAATCAACCAGTTCTTTTTTTTAACAAAATATTTGCTATAATACGAATAGAACAAAATAACGACTGGATATAACGAAGAAACTAATTATTATTCTAAATTTTAACTTTAATTAAACAGTTGCCTTTGAATTAAAGGATAGAAATTATTAAGCAAACATTTGAAATGGGCGAAAGGTTTTTGCAAAAGCTAATTACATAGTTTGATATCTACTGCAAATAAATTACTATTATCTATGACCCATTCACTTAATCACTTTGAACTTTGAAGGCTAGTCAGTCTTAAGAGGTAACATTTGAAAACGGGAAAAGCATATTATAATAATATAAGGAACATCTTTACATGAATATACTTACTTAATTATATTAAATTCTGCGTATAACATAATATTTAAGTCATAAACAAAAAATGCCATCGAAAAAAACAAAATTGTGTTCCAATTCGTCACTCAAAATGCAGAATGGAATGTCTCTTCTTCACGCCTAAACCAATAAACCGAATTGGATGAAATTTGTTAAAAAAGATAATTTGAGACCTGAGAAAGGATAACTGATATGCTACATCCCGGAAAACCGACCGGGATTTAGTTTTCTATTGACTACGCCTGCGACCTGCGAAGCGGATGGAAAGCTATTGTAATGGATTGTAAGGAGTATTTTTTTTTAATTTTCAAACATACTTTCTAATATATTACTGCGTGACATCCTCAAAAATGTCACGAAATGTGAAAAAAAAAACATGAACAAATACATTGTAACCAGCGAGTGCGGGCCGGGTCCTGGCGACCCCACGGGTGACGATAAATCAGCGCACCTGACCGAGGGCACTTGTCTAAACGCATAAATCTCAACTGCTTTTAGTGTTGGGCGGGTTGTCGATGAAAGTGTAACCATTTAGGAGGAAAATCCTGGGTAAATGTTAAAACCAAAGGTAATTTTAAGATGTCCTTTAGTTGTTTAAAACTTAAATATCAGTAGGTATACTTATATAAAGAAATTAAAGAAAAAAGTATGCCTAGTGTAGCACTGAAAATATTCAACATACATTAATCATGCACTTCTCATAATCGTACCGCCAATCCTGAAAAGTATTTTATTACTTAAAAAAATGTCCTATCAACACATTTGTTGTCATTCATTAAATAAAATATACGCAGTTTTTTCCACTATTTAAAAATAATATTAACGAGTGATTGGAAAGAAAATATGCTCGATAGATAAAAATTTCTATCAATTCAAACTAGCGATTCATTTGTTTCACTTTGCTACACCGCGACCAGTTTAATTGTGTTAAATAAATAAATATTTAACTTTCTAATATATTACAAGACGTTCAGTATCGACATTCATAGACGTTTAACCTTACGTGCCACCTCACTAGGGTCGATGAGACCCCTGAACTCGTAAATATTGAGGTATTGACTCCGCGACGGGTTAGTCGTCTGTCTGTTAATGATAGTGCGCTATTATCACTGATTTCCCGTTCTAGGATTTTCCCTTGAAATAAATTGTGTAAGCGAAGAATTTACGGGTTTGGTCGATGTTTAGGAGAGTTTATAAAAGGTACCTACTTTGATTTATGTGCATGTATTATGACATATAACATATAGCAGTAGCCTTAACATTGTGTACTGCAATTGACGACAACTCCATCGATTTATGAATTAACTAGATTTCCGCCCGCGGCTTCGCCCGCGTTTTCAAAGGAAACCCCGCATAGTTCCCGTTCCCGTGGGATTTCCGGGATAAAACCTATCCTATGTGTTAATCCAAGTTACCCTCTATATGTGTGCTAAATTTCATTGTAATCGGTTCAGTAGTATTTGCGTGAAAGAGTAACAAACACACACACACATCCTCACAAACTTTCGCATTTATAATATTAGTAGGATAGGATTATAATATGACGTTATTGCTTATAATATTGTTTTTAGTTTATCTATGAACGTTAATACTACAACTAGACGATTCAAATAGTATTATTCGTTATAAACACAAATGTAAATATAAACACAAATGATTCTATCTTTCCACTATCTATACTAATATTATAAAGCTGAAAAGTTTGTTTGTTTGAGCGCGCTAATCTCAGGAACTACTGGTCCGATTTGAAAAATTATTTCGGTGTTAGATAACCCATTTATCGAGGAAGGCTATAAGGCTATATATCATCACGCTAAGACCAACAGGAGCGGAGCAATGCGGGTAAAACCATAAAAACAATAAACGACTTCGAAATGTAAAGGTAGACTAAAATATCTTAAAATATAAAGCGAGAGACGCAATTAGATAGTACTTAACTACTTAGTAGTCCAGACGCAGGTCTCGTAATGCAGGTTATCCGCTGCACGCATATTAATACCTTAATATTTATTCTCATAGTTCTTAAGGAAATATATTCTATGCAATGAGATTAGATATTACTGCACTTTAAGATCGCGTACAAAAAAATGAGAAAAATACACTTTTAATTTTTGAATTGAAACTTCTTTACGCGCGTTGAGAGTAAAATTTCAAGTCGCGTCATGGCAATGCCGTCACGTCATGGAGCAAGGCGACGATTTTGATATCTTTGAATCTTGCCAAGAAGTTTCACTTCAGACACGTGTGCTCGGCACACACGCTCTTTTTTTACAAATCTGTGTTCGAGTAGTTGTAGCGAATAAAAATGCCGAATTCTCCTTCCTCCTTCTAATACACTTGAATTCCGCACGCGGCTTCGCCTGTGTATACAAAGCCTTATTCGCATGGGAAAGATGTTTCATCACTGTAAAAAGTAACCTACATTACTCTTTAGCCTCCCCACTATCTCTAGCCATAAAAATTATGCCATTAAATCGCTCCGTTGTGACGTGAAAGAAAGACAAACAAATACACATTCGTTTATAATAGGTAGCACTCATCTTATTAGAAATGCAATTTTTATTCATCTCATCCTACTATGGAATTAGACAGAGTAGGTACCTAATCATATCCATGTATAGCATGATCGAATCATTCAGTTAAAAATGACGTAATTAAAGTAGGAGACAATATATTTCTATAATTACTATGTACACCTTGTTCTTAATTGTTATTAGTGATTCATTTATCGATTTATTAATTTTACCTTGTGCTAATTATACATCATTTTATTATAAACACACCTTAAGTTAAGTAATTAGCACGCTGTTTAAACATAAAGGTTCTAGATTCCTAACATATTCAAACAAAACATATAAAAAAGAAACTTCTCTTACCAACAAACACTGTGTACTACAGACTACGCCTTATAATATCCATACATTCACACAAAAACCATAACCCTTCCTCTCTCACTAGGATAAAAACCCACAAAACACCATTTTAAAATAAGCAATCTAATCCACCTAAGACTCCGATCAAATTAATGACCCGTACATGACCACATACTTATAGAGTAGAAGAATATTGATTCAGTGATAGTTTGGCAGTGCTAACCGCCAATAAAAGTTTTTCGATTAGCACCTGATATTTGGCCCTTAACCAACCCTTCGGAAGCAATTTGTTTCATCTACACAAGCTAAGTTTATTAGTGATGCTTTTCGGTACTTTGTTTGCTATTTGTAGTCACTCTACGTTAATATAAAGAAAGATTAGGTTTTGTGTGCGTATGTAGTGGATTAATTAAAAAACAAATTTATCATTTTGCAAAATTCTGTGACCAAAAGAATATTCATACTTGGTTCATGCTACTGACATGAAACACGTGAATTAAATATTTAAAAGACTGGTTATTATAAAAAAATACGTAGCGAAACTCGTATCCTCTTGTTTGTTGAAATACCTAATTATTAAATATATCTTATATAATATATCTTTATTTGATTCAGAGCATAGTATAAAGTATACTATGTTCAAAGCCAAATGGGTCTCCTAAAAAGCTCCAGACAATGCCAGCACAAAATGCATCGACATACTAATCAAAAGAAGCCCAGAAGTTTCAGGCTAGGTGCAGTAAATCCCACTCTATAATAGGATTTCAGCGGTTCACCGACCAATGACAAAGATTAAAAATACGACCCTTCCAATTTACGACTGGTAACTTTAATTTAGTATCAAAGTCTGCGCCTAAGTCTGCCTAGCGTAGGTTGATCAGGCATTTCGAAAAAATATAATTTCTAAATTAATTCAAATATTAAAATTTGTTATTCCAAACCTAATTAGACACCACTTAAATAATAAAAATACATTCTTAATTTGAAGAAAAGCTAAAAAATGCGTAAAAAAAATATTACTTATAGATAGTTTCTTATTGTAGTATAAACATGAAAAATTATCATATGTCTCGAAATCTATTTATATATCTAAAATCTAAATCTGTACGCCATCTATCAAGTTTCAAAATTATCTTACGCAGTTTATAAACATATTTACTGATTATAATTTAGAATATGGAAAACGGCAACATTTTAAAAAGCTTTACTCTTTACCATAAAGCAATGCTACAAAAACAAAACTATTAATTTTAGAGTCTTACCACTTGGTTACCCTACTCTAGGTGCCCTAAATCATACCTGGCTAGCAGATGCGGGAGCTAGTCAGGCGTGAACTAGATAGTAATAAATTTGTCCTTCCTTCAAGGTGAAAGCTATAAAAATAAAGGAATCAATGGACTGTGCTGTCGCGTTAGTAAGAGTAAATATTGCTTTTCCCGTGTATTTTGGCCAATTTAGTTTTAGCACTACCTACTTATTAAGTGTGATTATTTTTATTTCAAAACTATTGGTATTTATCATCTCTATGAATCTAACATTTTCGTGTCACAATGTTGGTTACCATATTCCTATCTCCTCCTCCTTTATCTGTTTATCAGAACAAAATTCATAGGTGTCAAAACTTTTATCGGGTTAAATTTTTTATTCAAGTTTCAATTCGTTCTTGTATCATGATATGCAAATGTTTCATTAATTACGATTCAATCACTTTCTAATATTCAAATATTCGACATCCATTTAACTTTACTTAACATAGTGTCTTGAAATTTTTTATATTTGACCAGAATAAGTTACCGAGAGTTATAGAGGTTTCCATTTTTGTATGTTCCATTTTTGTATGCAAGTAATATAATTTTTATTCTGAACCATCATGTTCATTCATTCATTTATATATCATCATCATCCATAATAAATAGGTATTTGAAAAGCTCTTCAGACGTGAATCAATTCCAACTGATCTAATAAAAAGTTCAAATTTTCTTGCTGCCCATCAAAAAAGGTATATTTCCATGACATGCATAATAATATATTATACGGAACCCCATTCCACGTAACATATTACTCACATGACCGCTGTCTTATTTCAGAAACCACGTGAGATTTCCAACATACTTTTAACGTAACCCCAAAATGAACTCTGTTCCTTTGCAACAAAGCCTAAAATGTCAATTTGTTTAACAAACTTATTTTCACAGAAAGTTATGGAAAAGTGAACTTTATTACAAGAACAATAAGGATAGATATAGAACTAGTTTAAGTTGGTTAAAACTAGGGCTCATTTGCATGAGACAAGAATATTTGTCCGAATGTCACCTTGCTCAAACCTTTATTTATAAAACGTAATGGGAATAAATTTTACAACTGTTAGGGGAATTCTAAATATAAAATATGAAAAGAAATTAAGTTAACTTGATTAAAACTGAAATGTAAATGAATTGTATTGACTTGAATGTATTTATAAAAATGTATTTATCAATTAATCAGTCTTCAGAAATTTAAATATGCTAACTTTAAAGGTACCTAATATTATATGAAAAAAGCACATTACATATTATTTATTTTATCTAGATCAAACAGACATAAGCTACAATTACACCTTAAAATACAAAAAACAATACTAAACAACCACAAACTCCCAATAATTGTCCCCTACCTTTATCCAATATTATATGAATGCTAACTAAGCGATTCTCAAGCAGGGTGAAGACATAACATCGGTGCTAGTCATCGTTGCTGACACCGGCCTGGTGTGAAATATCGCTTTTGAATATGACCTTATTTGTCTGTACCTTACGATATTGGTTCCTTTTTGTCAGCTGTAAAAGCGTAGCTAAGTATAAGAATATTCTTTTAAAACTTACCCGTATATCTTTCTATCGAATGAAATTTTAAACATAAAATTGTTTATTATCTATTCCAACAGAGTTTATAACGGCACAAAATTTAATTTTACGCGCATAATACATTAGATAAATAAAATAATCAGTTATAATAATTATAGGTATACCAGTTATTTAATTTTATTTAATAAGCTATATTTCAAAAATCGAATGTAATTTTTTTTTTTGGGTTGCCACCTCACGTATATCAATAAAATAATAAAAAAGTCTGACCGACTCACTCTCAAACTCAAACATTCATTAATTCAAAAATATTTAAATAAAAGTACTTTTGGATATAAGTGTGGTCATAACATAGTCGTATACTCCTTGATTAGTTAGGAATTTTCACTAAATGTTAATTACATTGAGATTTTGTAACCATAATTTCTGTTTTTAAGACCAAAAGTACTATGTAACATAATGTTTTATGAAATTACATGAAACTTATTAATTTATTTTCCAATCGCAAAATGCAAGGTGATTCAAACAAACAGCCACGTCAGAAAACACAGCCACCGCAAGCATCACATAAGTATTGCCATAGATCTCCCAGATGAAAATGTGTCTGGACCGCAGCCTCTGGTATAGATCTCAGTCTACACGTCATATTTCAAGCTTACCTAGCTGATCAGTTTTCATATTTCTTCCCTTTATTTACCACAGATAAAAGCATGGTGCAGACAATGTTCTCTTTTTAAATTCAAACTTTTTTTTCATTGATGCAAAAAGTTTTTAATCTATGCTCATAGGAGTTGACATGTCAAACTGGTTTGAGAAAAAGTAAAATTTTAAAAATCGAATCGCCTCTTAATGCAAAAATTATAATTCCTCGTTTCCTCGTAATGTTCGCAGTGTTCTTTAAATTATAATAGCTATTATAATTAAAATACATTAAATAAAAATATATTTCAACAGGTGTATTAGTTTCAAAGCATTTAACCAAAAGTTCACAAATGTCCAACGGTTCACCTCAACCTCTGAATTGTTTAAAAGTTACTGCAGACTATTTCCACGATTGTATTTTCTTGGCACGATCTCAAGAACTTAGAAAGTTTAATATTGGTACTTACCTGAAGACAACATAATTCAGGAGATAGACAATTTAGATTGCTGCTATTGTAAGTACACCAATGAATAGATTGTAACTTTTATAATTTCTAAAAATGTCTCACATTATTATAACGAAGTTAACTGAGATTAAAGAAACTAAGTATAGTATATTTTACTAGTCTAGTTTAGTGTGTGTAATTAATTAGAATAAGTACTTTTTTCTAGAGGAATAGTTTTATTTTAATTAGATAAACAGTGCATTATGTAACTTCATTTGTTTTTATTTAAAATTGGATATAAGTGTGACTAATAATAATTAATTTGGTGACACGTAGTTCGAAATTATTTTAACCTAAAAATGGACAACAATGCTAGCTGTAATAGTATTATAAAATGTACAATATATATACATTTGAAAAAAAATGCAAATATTCCACAACAAATATTTTTAGAATTTTCCATCTCTGCATTTCTCATATATTTTTACGATACAATAAAAATGTGTAAAACTTCTAAACATTAACTGAAAAGTACACGTAACAGAATCTGTTAAAACAACGCTTAGGTAGACAAACACTAGCTATGTTTACCGACTGGACTCGGTTTAGAGTGTCCAAGTTCAAACATCGCGCGACTCTAAACGGTTTGTATTTATTTTAACTACTAGTAGTGTGACCCGGCTTGACTTGCGGTTAAAAATGTAGCCAGGATAGCATGTACGTATGACGTAGCTGTCTAATGATTAGAGTGTTTTTTCACCAATAATGTGTGGGTTTTCACCAATCCTATTGCTTAGTTTGAAGTTTGAACCGTTTAGCGTTTGAAGCGATACTATTGGTTATTTACAAACACATTTTTCGCTTTAAAAATCGCAGATTATTGGTGGAAAAGCACCCTGAGACGGTCATGTGAAGAAATAAACTAAGAGTCATTCCAATTTTTTTTATCATCAACGTCGGCAACGGAGTTGAAAAACCTGCTTGATGGTAAGCGGTACCACCGCCCATGATCATTGGCTGCAGAGGAGCAAGATCGTAAGCAGATCTTAGGCCTAAAAATGGATTGCTGTCGTTAAAGAAGCAGGGGATAGAGAAATGATTGATGAAAGAAGGAAAGGATTGGGAAGGGTAAGGAAAAGGATATATAAATTATATTTCTTTCATAAATTTGTGATAGAGAAATTTACGAATTAACGAATATGTTAACATAAGAGTTCTAAATGATAGTAGTTTGAATATAAAATTTGAGTGTCCTATCTACAGAGTGCTTCCAAATAATTTTAACTTCATTTTTTCTAAAATATTTATTTAATTTCTGAAAAAATTATAACTTTATAAGCTTCGTCACTATTAGCTTCTCATGTTTATAATAAAAATGAATTATATAATACCTACTGCGTATATATAAATTACGTATACGTAACAACTGTAATTCACGCTCATTTAACATCCAGCCACTTACTGAAAATTCGTTCAAGCACTCAGGTATAAAAATCACAACCGCAGAGGTCATAAATCGCAGTCGAGTATAAAAGCTTACAAATGATTTAGTGAAGTAAACCGATTACAGGCGAATGTGAGCACGTAGCTCGATACCTGCTACGGTTTTATTAAGGTGTAATTCTGGGGAAATGTACTGTAATATAACATTGATAATATGAGGTCTAATGTCCTAATATTGTTAGTTTCAAAGAGTTACTCTTTACGCATAGGGTCGCTAATTCTAGCACTTTACTGTTAATTTTAATGTTCATAAAAATGTTTATTATTGCTTTTGTTCATAGAAAGGAAAAATGTTCATAATTTGTGATTACAGACGATAGAAAATTTCGTTATCAGCAATTGAACAAACACCTTTGTAATATCTTCATGTATTGACGATATTGTCAGTTCTATTAAAATTTTGGCAACGCATTTTATCGTATATAGCTTTAACTAATATCTGTTCTATATAAACATACTTACACCACACAAAACAAGATCATTCGCAAAACTGCAGCTTCCAATTTTAATAGAAACGCATCAGCAGATTTATCAATAGCGTCGAATGAAACGCAGAGGTGAAAACATGTGGAAAATGGCGCGAAAACGTGGATTTATTGCGGTTCCTTTATGGCGGCTGATTGATCCGGATGGAGCTTTGTGCGCCATGATGGATTGCCGATGAATTTGTTCTAATTTAATTGCTTTTAACGGACCTTGGACGTTCAATGTTCATGTCAAAAGAGTATAAATAATGTACAATATAAGAGGAATTTAAATTCCCATTTTATTTGTTTTTTTATTGCATAAAGTGGTTTTAAAATATTTTCATCGTGTTGATTCCAATGTGTTGTTGAAGCTTTTAGATGTAGTTACAATGAATTTAAACAACTGCATTGAAATAATCATCTTCTGAGTATCTTACAACTAACAATATCATGATAACAAATTACTTAATCAATTTTAAGAAGAATTTCGTATTCAGTTTCGTATCATTATGTCCAAATAGCACATTATATCTACGTTTTTAAAAAAACATTTAAATAGGACTTTCTTGCAAAATTGTTTGTATTCCTATAAGTATTTCATCACCACAATATATTCAATGGGTTCTTTATTACTTCTTCGAATTAAAATACCAGAAACACTCCATGCCCATAAGAAATCAAACTGCCAATTACAAACTAACAGAATCTAGCAATTTAAAAAGGATCCGTTACATCAATCGTTAAAAATAAACGTGGAAACGGCTCTGTTGGTATTGATGGCGTCAATAAGCGCTCGAAGCTTTCAATTAGAGCTAAACACGACTTGATGAATGGAGGACGATTACAAGCATTTGTTTTTCTAACAGAGAGGAGCGTAATACATGCAGGAATAATGTTGTCCTAGTACGTTATGTGAGGCAGTCATTTGACCGATTATTAGGAAGGTAATGACAAAAATCAAACATGGTTTATTGCTTTGGAATTAATATAAATTTCTGCAGCATTATAGGTGAAACATAAGGTAAGTATTAAATAATTTCAAGCAAAGTTCCACTTCTATACGACGCGACGGTGTTAAATATGTAATTTTATTTTTAATACAAACATACGTAGTTATATCACTATATCTATATGCACTCAAAACATCTCCTAGACAAAGCCTATTGTGTTACACCATTTATAATATTTCACATTATCCCACGGGATAAAACATCACAGATAACGTAAGTTTGATAGCAGGAAACGACCCACAAGTTCGTATTGTACCGAACAGAAGGCTCGATCATTTGTCTAGCACCTTTAAAAGCTATTCTCAACCATTACTCTTTTTAAAAACCTTTAGACATTCCCTTCGTTTTTCAATCGCCGCCCGTCCGAAGATATCCCGATAAATGCTTCTGTTTTCGCAACGGATTTATATAGAGCTGTTAATTAATCGTTTCATTTTATTTTACAGACAATGGACTACGCAACGTTTCTTCGACTTAGTACTCAAAAATTCTGCTGACCATAAATACAAAGAAATAATATTTTAAAACATACAGGAAAATAGAAAGAATGGTCCTGCAACATTAAAAAGCTATATCTAACCACATTACTCAGTATATTTAGTATAGGTCAAATTTATAGTAATTTCATAATTAGTAAGTCGTAAATTTATCATCGCATCCCTAAGTGAATAAAAACGTGTTTATTAACAACCCACCAGTAAATTTACAAAATCGTGCTTTAAAATAGCCCTATATAAAATAACCTTTCTAGCTAATAAATTGGTATAAACATCTCCATATAAATATTGTTGGTATTCGCAAAATGTTGAGCCATTCGGACAGGTGAATAAATGTTTCTCCCCTTTCGTGAAGAACTATCAGTCACAAGCTTCGCTGTGGATTAAAACAAATGCTTCATTTTCTATTTCATTTACTTTTACGACGAAATCTCAGAAACATAAAGAAAGTTTTGTTTAATTAACTTTGGTAAGTAAATTTTATTAATTGTGGTAGCTTATTTATTACTGTGGTCATAGTTAATGTATATAATTTAATACTTGATACTTACAAGGCAAGACAAATTGATTGGGTTAAATAAAAATAACAATTCATACCTAGTGATTTAGTTATCAGTAAAAATAAATTAAAGGCTTGTAAAGATTATTTTATATTTTGTCACAGCATTCTTTTGAAAATACGTAGGCTCAAACTAAATAAAATTTGGATTATTCTCTATACCAGTATAAAAAATACCACAATATAAAAGCTATAACTTAATAAACAATTAAATTAAATTATTACGCAACATACATTTAACCTAAACCATTAAACCTTTATATTAATCTATCCCGGTAAACCGTGTCGATAAATAATAAGCAATTGAAAACACATAAAAACACGCAATCAGGGGCAATGAACCGCTAGATAAGCAAGGGTTGATCGTAAATCCGGTACAGGTGCCCCAAACTTCCAGATCGAGTTATTGAATCTCTAATCCCCTTTTATTACTTGCCAATAAAAGCCTCCGATTGTTCTCACTTGAAACTCTGATAATAGGGTATTAATTCGAGCTAAATTCCTTGTATTTTGTAGGACTTTGGAAACTTTGTAATAAGCTGGATGAATTGATGAAGGCTTGCAATTTAAATAGTATATGAGTGTTTTTGATACGCAGAATATTAGAACAACAAATGGCCTATTTATTTATTTATTTATTTTATTCGCCTCCGATTTAAAAAAAAATAATAGTACTAGTTCAATTTTACCATACATACTAAGCAACTCTGTCTATCTATCCATTACCTTTTTACGCCCTATTTCCTAATTTATTTAACGAGAAGTTTTAAAATATCTAGACTAAAAACAAAATGAAATATCCTCTCCAAAATGAATTGCTGTTTCCAGAAATCAGATATCAAAATCCATATCACTGAATCATTCCAGACACACCTAGGTCCCAGCTCAAATTGAAAGTCCAACTTGTAGATAGGTCCAAGTTTTTAGTTTTCATTAGCCACCGCTCCGGTCGAGCGTTCAAGATAAGTTTTATTGCCAAAAACTTTTACCCCGTTCATCGGACTTGACTACTTTTTGTTCGTAATTTACCTTACATTTAATATAGTGTCTTTTAAAAATTGAAAATTTTATCTCAGTTGTATAGTCGACATAACCTAAGAAAGTATTAGAGTTGAGTGAATTATAATTTGCACCCTTAAAGATTGGAAATTATTCTTTATCATATAAAGCAGCTAAAATTTTTAGAAACTAACAAAAAAAAATTACCAAAAAAGCTCCTCAACTGACTGCTAGCAATAAATATTACAGCTCTCTTAATACCTACATACAAAAAGACAACAAAGATCCGATAAACCAATATTTATCCAAACAAATTTTGAATCAAAACCCATTTCCCATACCTGACCATTGTTTGCGAAATACCGCGAACCAATCAATCGAACGGAAAAGAAAAAACGCATAGCGCGTACGGACGGTGGGGAAACCGCGCTTTTTGTGTGCACGGAATTATGGCTTTGACGTATTCGTCCTTTTTGCGTGCGTCCAGCTAATTGGCTCTGTTTGCGTTTACTCTACGTCTATTTCAGTATTGAATAATAGTTTCATAGCCGGAAAATATTTGGTATTTCTGATGTTTAGACGGTATCAAACGTTTTATGTATGTATATGACAGGTACTATGTCATATAAAAAGTGGAAAAAAAAGTAGAATAAGTAATAACTGCAGCAAAAGTTGTTGGTTCTTTTTGTAAAAATAATCTATAAAGAGACAGCAAACAGATGCTACTTTTTTGCAGTATTTAAATAAATAAAACATCACCATTGAACTTAGAGTTTCTTACCTCTAACAAAACAACTATTAAAGACACATTGAACATTGAAGACTCACCAAATCTATCCTTTTTCTTTTTGGAAAGAGCTTAGGTAACTAATTCCACGTCTTATTGAGTAATCTACCTTTTACTCAAGAAATGAAAAACTTTCAATGATAGAGTTCTACGAATAGTGATGAAGATCAGACCATTTTTAATTCAAACTCAGATTAGTTAAGATTCAAGTGATAACTTCCTTTGATATTTTTATCTGTGAGGTTATCTAGGTAGCAATTGAACATTGAATATGCCTGAGTTCTGTTTTAACGAATGACTTTAAAGTAAGAGAAAGTACCTACTTTTGATTTTATATATAGTATACGAGAAATAAAAAAAAAATATCGAATAGTTTAGTTTATAGAGGATAATATGAAAATATACATAAATATTTTAGGGAAAAGGTACCTATAGTTGAATGAATTTTAAATTTTTAATAGTAACAAAGTTTTTTTTATTGTATGGTTTAATTCAACGCTAAACCACATTTAACAAATTCCACACAAACCTCACACGTCCAGTGTCCACATTAAAAGTATCATGAAATAACTACTAAATATTAAAACAATGTGTGGAAAGGAGCAATCCATAAAATAAAGCCCGAGTCGCATGGAGCGTGTAATAGTGCGTAACAGTCGTTCCACCTGCGACGGACGTATGGGGCGGAAATCGGAAACAAATCACTTGTTAGGCGACGACTAGACTGGGCGGTTTGAACGGTAGGTGGGATGTGAGCCTTAGGATTGAAAGTTAATTAGTTTTTAGGGTAGTTTTAATGTTACTATTTAGTTTAGGTACATAATATTAAGATTATAATATACTAGCTTTCCGCCGGCGGCTCCGCCCGCGGTTTCAAAGAAAAACTCGCATAGTTCCCGTTCCCGTGGAATTTCCGGGATAAAACCTATCCTATATTACTCGTGGATAATGTAGCTTTCGAATGGTGAAAGAATTTTTAAAATCGGTCCAGTAGTTTATGAGCCTATTCATTACAATCAAACAAACAAACAAACAAAGTTTTCCTCTTTATAATATTATTAGTGTAGATTCAATCTAGGTGTGTGTTTGTTAAAAAGTTTTAATTTAACTGAAGTATTTTAAATATATCAGATTATGCATTATGAAATGATTTTATGGAAAAGGTATTGTTTTTAATAACGTTTATAATAAATATTAATAAAATTTATCTCATGATGCCTTGCAAAAGTTTCAAATGTTGAAATAAAAGATCAAATCAATCTTAATAATATACCTCATAGCACAGAATACATAATAGTAGCTAAACGCTACAGAACGGACACTCTCCGCCTCCCGCCAAAATTAAACACTTACCTCACCCCGCACGATCAGGCTAAAAATGGTCCGCATTTTTCTGCAAGGACGATACGCAACGAAGATTGACAACATTAATCAAATTGACTTAAAGTAATTTATTATTTTGGATTTGTGATTATCGTTTTTCGTAGAAAATGGTTAGATATTGTGCTGTTTACGGATGTATTTCATCAGAAAAACGCGAATTTTTTTTTACGCTAGTCACAAATGTGCCAACCATAAAGCGTTAACACACACATTTGCAGTCTCTACAGTGTGACTGTCAAAACGATAATTTTGTATGGAGTGTCCGGGGTGTGCTCATAGTGTGAATAACCGCCAAGTGTGTACCAGCCTTCTCGTAAAAAGTCCCGTCACGTCGCATCCAACGGAAGGTAGGGCCAATAAAAATGTATAGAGGGATTTGTTGGAACAAACTCCATATTCCAACCGCGGCATCGACAATTAATGAATTATTACGCTCTATGAATGCGAACGGCCTGCGAAAATCATGTAGGGGCTTATGGTGTAGCTTATTTAATATTAATATCAGGTAAGGTCTTAATTTAGATTATAGATTGTAAGATCAAAATACCTATAGTAAGACGGGGCACTGGTTAAATTATTATTTATCACTATAAGTTATGTTATCACCTTATCATATGTTACTTTTTGACATAAAATTAATTTGTAAGTATTAAGCTTATGTGCATGTTACTTCTGAACTTAAATATACCTACATAGGCCATTAAGTATTAAAGATAAAATGTATACAATGTATACATTACTGACAATATATAGAATACCGAGTAGTAAAATTAAATTAACACAAGCTGCTAACATATAACATTCTTAAATAACGAACGTTATTGTCGCAGTCTACACAACCCTTTTGCCCTTCATGTACTTGTCAGATTACAGCTTTTGCTCATTACCTCGGATTTAGCGACCAGCACAGGTAATGTCCATTTTCCGGATTTATTCATTTCTATAACGTTCTAAATTAGTCGCACGCTTTAGATTAGCTCACTTAGCTGCATGTATTTTTAATTACAATACATTAAAATACAATTGACTTCAAGAAAGACAGTTGTTATTTTTATTATGGTTATGTTAGCAGTATTTTCTAAGTTCGCAGTATTTTTATCAACTCAATCTCAGGTCTGTAAAATGTATTAATTAGTTAAAAAAGAAGTTATATATGGGTTAAATGTCGTTGAAGCTTCGTTGAAGTTACATTTTATAATTTTATCTATATTATAATGACTGAAAAAACGCATCGTACTTTAATTATAATCCGTCAATTCATCTCAGCACCAAAACAAGGCGTTAAATTCTCAGCTAATACCGTGTTGTTTAGTCGCTCA
Organism: Colias nastes; assembly: GCA_907164665.1. NCBI lineage: Eukaryota > Metazoa > Arthropoda > Insecta > Lepidoptera > Pieridae > Colias > Colias nastes. The sequence goes on along the minus strand of CAJQZM010041080.1, from coordinate 6,988 downwards.
AATAATCAGATTAGCTGTTTTGTTGCCTTTGAATAATTCATAGCGAACTTCAGGTACCCACGGTGCATCTTTCAGCTTGTTTTCTGTTTTATCTTAGTTAATTTTGGAGACACTTTTGATTAAATACGCGGGTGGGTAAAAACTTTAAAATTGTGCGACATGGTTGTAAACACAGATCACAGAAACTAAAGGGAGATATGGTTAGGGGGCGGGGCCGGTGTCGCAGCAATATGCCCAAAAAAAGAACACATGCTGTTTGTTGCATTCAGTTGACGTTCGACCGTCGGCCGGGTATTATTTGACAATGCCGTGTTGTTCCGTTAAAGTTTGTAAAAACCGAAGTGAAACCAGCAACTTTAAGTCAAATGGAATCACATACCATCGGTAAGTACTGAAAATTATACGATTTTCTTACTAAAATTTCAAAAACAATATTACGTAGAGTGATTTCTTGGTTTCATTATGTGACAGAACGACAGTCACAATAATTTATGTAATTATAGTTTACAATGCTTCTTCTGTACGTGACTCTATTCAAACGCGAAGTTCGAATACCGCAATGTATAATGAACATACTAAAGCTAACAAAACGTTCGATCGTGTAGTACGGCCGCTGCTCGCGGTCGTTAGTTGAGGATGCGCGTCGAGTGTGTCCATGTCGATAAGATTCGGATTTTTTATCGTATTATGTATTATTTTACTACCTTATTTTTATATCATAATGTATTACTATTAGCTTAATATCTGATTGTATTATTATTATTTGATAGGTACTCGAGCAATAATTTTATAGTAATTATTATACATGGATTAAAAAAAGAAGTCACTTATTTCATACTTATATTACTTTACAATAAGTCAATAGGCAATGCTTTATGTACTTCATCACCATGAATGCTACCATCAAGGTGTCCATTTCTATTTTCTACCTAGTTACTGTATTGCCTATAAATTGTTTTAATTTTAACGTTTCTCATTTTATCGACAAGCAATCCCTATCGTAAACGCATATCTTGCGGCTGTGTGGTGCTGTATACGTACTGTTAGTTTGTGGTGTATTTGTGTTTTAAAAAAAAACACAAAAATTAGTAAAAATTATTTATTTTCACAACACAACTTTTATACACACACAATATATATATTTCACTTTACGATTCACAATATAGAACTTAACGAATTCTATAATATAGAATAGGGATTCGTCCCCTGCACCCCGCGTGGTTACTGGTACTGGTGCTCCTCTCAGGCTAATAAGCCGGTGAAACCGTAGCTTAGGTGGTTATGCGACCATTAAGAGAGAAGCCCCTAAACTAAGAAATCAACGCGTTATATACATACAATATTGCTGATACCGCGATATAGGCCGGTGGGGTTTATAGCCCAAGTCAGCAATATTGGACAATGTAACACAATGTAACACCTCCCTCCTTTAAAACGGAACATCCTACAATAAAAGGATGTGAGTAGAAATAGTAAACAAGAAATAGTAAATAAGAGGAGGTAGGGTATTGAAATTGAAACAAAATAATCTCGAAAAATCTAAAGTACTGAAATTGAAATTAAAGCAAAATTGAAATAGTAAATATAAAAGAAAAATAAAATTTGAATAATGATGTGGGGATGCAGAGAAGAATACGTGACACAAAAAAAATAATCAAAATTTAATAAAATAATACAGAACAATAGTAATTTTATGATGTAGGAACTAGCATAATAATAAAAATAAAAACAAAAATGTAGAATTGAAATAGCACAACATTTATATATAAGAATTGAAATGGCATAACATTAATTTACGATGTAGAAATTAAATCATTAATGTAAGATTTAGTAATAAAATTAAACAATTGAAATAAAACATTTTACAATTAAAACAATTTATGATTTAGAAATTAAAATAAGAATAACATTATTCTAGGATTTAGTAGTAAAAAATTGAAATAGTATAACATAAATTTACGATATAGAAATTTAATTAAGATAACATTAATCTAGGATTTAGTAGTAAAAAATAACACATCGATATTGGGTCTAGAAATAAGCTTTAGAAATTAATATAAGCTAACATTTATATAAGAAATAGGAATAAAAATTAAGGCACATAAAAATAATATGAAACTGGATGTAACAAGATTTAGAATGGCAATACAATGATATTTAATTAAATTCTAAATTTCTCCTTATAGATTTAGGAGAAGAAGAGTCATCAGATACTTCATTCATTTCAAAATGTGTTGTTCTTGATCTGTGCTCTATGGCTGTTGTCGATCTTGTATGAATACGATTGAAGATTTGTACACAACAATTAGAATTTTGTCGACTTCGAGAATTACAGAAACAGCAATAAAGTTTATATGAAATGAATGAAAATACTGTTATTGATAATAAGGTAGTTATAATGCTGTAGCGTCGACAAGCCAATTTATGAGTTATCGAATTTCAAGTGTAACGCTAAGAAAGTTCACACGGTAACTCATATATAAACAGTTCGTGCGCTATGCACAGAGAGTCACGGGCTTGTCGGGACGCGGGTGGGTCGCATTAAGGTTGAATATTAATTACATACGAATAAATATATGTAGTTAACGAAATATAACCTTTGCGTAGTTATTCATCTTTTATTACACCCGCACATAATAAGCCCCTACATTGGTGACTCCCGACGAAAAGTGAACATTATTATAGTGAATTGCATAGATATCGTTTGTTAACAATTAAAAATGAATCCGGCAGTTCCAGTTAGAGCAGTTTCGTCGGTACAGTTAAACCTTCTCGAGCAGTTAGCACAACTAAAGCAGCGGATAAACCAGCTGGAATGTGCAGGCTCGAGAGGCAAATCGTTTAGCGGTCGAAGGTATGGAAATAGCACGCATCGTTCCGCATCGCAAAGTCGCAATCGTGCAGGAAGCTCAAAACAGAGAAAACCAAATTGGTTATGTTTTTTCATTACTGCTTTAAGCATAACGCCAGCAAGTACATTCAACCTTGTGCGTGGCAGAAGCAGCAGGAGAGCCGACTAAAAAATGTTTTAATTTTACCAGTGTCGAAAAATAACCGATCCGCGAGTGAGTGTAATGTGTAGTGATTATAAACCTTACGCGGCAAACGGTAGTGTAATTAAGACATTTGGTACTAAGTTAATGACTTTAGATCTTAGTTTACGGCGACCGTATAAATGGTCATTTATTATCGCCGAGGTAACTCAACCTATGTTTTGGTTTATAAGGTACAGATTTTTTATTACCCTAGGGCCGATGCATCGCTCGCACTTATGACGGACGCATCGGATACTCATGTAGGTTATTTTTCTAAGAATCTATCTAAGATTGAACGCAAGTATAGTACGTATGATAGGGAGTTATTAGCAATTTACTTAGCTATTCGTCATTTTCGGAATATGGTAGAAGGACGACAGTTAACGGTGTATACGGATCACAAACCGTTAATTTACGCGTTTTCTAAAGTAAATAGCGAGAAAGAGTTACCCAGACGTACACGACACTTGATATTCATTAGTGAGTTCACCACGGATTTGAGACACGTCAGTGGGCAAGATAATGTCGTTGCAGATTCGTTATCACGAGTCGCAACAATAAGTTGTCCCACTGTAATAGATTACGCGGAACTTGCTAAGAATCAACAAAAGGATTCTTATATGTTACAATTATCTAATTCGAAAGACGCTAATAATAGGTTAAAGAAAATAATGTTACTTGAAAGCGGTACATTTATTTATTGTAATTTAGATAATGTTAAAATTAGACCCTATTTGACTGATAAATTTCGACGTATTGCTTTTGATAGTGTACATAATTTATGTCATCCCGGAATAAGGACTACACGCAAATTGATTCAAAATCGTTTTTATTGGCCAAATATGAATTGTCACGTTGGCCAATGGGCTAAAACATGCATTGAATGTCAACGATCGAAGGTTAATCGTCATACAATGTCAGGTTTAGGATCGTTTCCGCAGTGCGATAGGTTTGAACATATTCATGTTGATTTAATTGGACCTTTACCCACTTCACCGGAAGGTTTTAGGTATTGCCTAACCATAGTGATAGGGGGACGCGATGGCCAGAATGTTTTCCTACGAGAGATATAACTGCTGAAACGATTTCGCGTGTAATATATGAAGGATGGATCTCTCGTTTTGGTTGTCCGAAAAAGCTAACAAGCGATCAAGGACGCCAATTCGAAAGTCAATTATTTGCTACACTAATGAAGTTATTAGGTATTAATAAGTTGCGTACGACACCTTACCACCCACAGAGTAACGGGGCGGTAGAGCGTTGGCATAGGTCGCTTAACACGTTCACTGCGGCACCTAAAATGCCAAACTTACCGTTGTTGCGGCATGTCTTCCATACTTCACATCGGCAAGTTCACCACTGTGCGTCATGAGCCATTTTTATCACATCGCACCTTCTGACTTTGAAGGTTAATAATTTCATGAAATTTCAAGATATTTCAAAAATTTTTTTTTCAGATAATAGTATATATAGTCTAGTATATACCGCATAAATAGCTTTTAGTTTGACCTAATAGTTTAAAAGATATGAGGGAAAATGTAAACCCCTGATTTTGTGAAAAATTATTTGCCATCCCGCACTGCGTTGATACGGCATGTTTACAGTAATAGCGATGGGAAACACTGTAAAACAAAACATCGATATCGATATAAATCAATTTTGTATATTTCAGTCTGTTTGTTAACAGATAACGAGATCGTCGATACAAAAAAAAAACACTTATAAAACAAGGTACTTGATAGAGTACTATCAGGAAATTTTTCAGTAACTTTTGTTTTAATTTGTTAAGTAACTTTTGTTTTAATGTTTTATATTATTTTCACAACTGTCATCACATATTTTTTGCATTTATGCTACGAAATAAAAGAAAGTAAAAAAACTAAAGCCTTTATGGTATCATTGTCATTTAAAAATTTGATAACGACGCGTGGGGTCCTGGTGCATCACTATGCGAGACTGACACGCGGCGCGCTCGCAGTACAGTGCGGCATGAGGTGCTTGTCCATGGCAAAATATTTGACATGCCGCACACAATATTTTGCCATACGATTTTTAAACGAAATTGAGTCCTACTTCAAACTGTGATCACAAAAATATATTTGTCTCTTTTCTAGTCATTGATTAACATATAAAAAACCTCGCCGCACCACGGTGAAAACTGCGATTTTGGGCGCCGCACTGTGGTGTAGTCGCTGATGGCCCGATACTGGACATGCCGCAGTGAACGTGTTAAAGCGGCATTTACGGCTCGTTTATGCAATATATCATCATCATGGGTTACGGAATTACCAACTGTGTTGCTAGGACTTAGAACAGCAGTAAGAAGTGATACCGGCATAAGCGCAGCAGAAATTACGTACGGAACAACTTTACGATTACCAGGTGATTATTACGATAAAAAATCGAGTTTAGAAATAGATAGCAGTCTTGAGTATGTAAGTAAATTACGAGACTCTATTAGGAAATATCAGTCAGTAGCTATTAGGCAGAATGAAAGACGGAACATATTTATTCACCCCGATTTAGAAAAGTGCGATTATGTTTTTGTAAGAAACGACGCAGTACGTAAGCCTTTACAACCAACATACGACGGTCCTTATCGTGTGTTGAGTCGAGAGGAAAATGTATTTTACATTCAAATGACTGGCAGGAAAGTTAGAATATCTGTAGACCGTCTAAAACCTGCATATTATTTGAATGATGATAGTGATACGACATCTGGGGCAGATACTGAGGTTCCAATACAGATTCCAATTAGCGAATTGCCTAATACATAAATACCACGCGTAGTGGAAGAGCTATACGATTACCGGTACGATTTAAGTAATAGTATTGTATTTGTAATTGTTTCAACTATTTTATATTTATTAGAATTACGATGATTATAAGTATTCATAAGACTTCATAGAAATGTATAATAAATACTTAGTAATCAACACATCGTATTTAATAAATAATAACACTTAAGTAATTTTGAAACGAGTTCATTGTTTAACGTTTTAAGTATGGTATTTCAAATTTATGTTTGTGTTGAGTTTTGATTGAAATGTTTACTACTTAGAAATTTAAGTACCTACTTTTGATATATGGCTTATGAGTGTATAGTAATAGCCTTTGTAATATTAAGCGATACAAGTGTAAAGAACGTATTGAGATTTGAAATGTTGATGTTACTAAGTGTTAATTGACGTGTAACAATTATCACACGCCACTTAGAAGACCCAACCGAGTTTTTGTAATAACATAAATAGTTTAACAAAATTAGGTGTTAACTGTTAACCACTTGTATACGATACGTATTGATTGATTTATATTGTGAACATTTTTTATACTTTATATTGTAAACATTTTGTAACCTTATATAGCGACACTTTTTATATACACCCATCTGTTTATTGTTTAGTTTCCTTTTATTGTAAGTTTTTTTTACTTGTATACCCTTTTTATTTTAAGGGGGGAATGATGTAGCGTCGACAAGCCAATTTATGAGTTATCGAATTTCAAGTGTAACGCTAAGAAAGTTCACACGGTAACTCATATATAAACAGTTCGTGCGCTATGCACAGAGAGTCACGGGCTTGTCGGGACGCGGGTGGGTCGCATTAAGGTTGAATATTAATTACATACGAATAAATATATGTAGTTAACGAAATATAACCTTTGCGTAGTTATTCATCTTTTATTACACCCGCACATAACAAGCCCCTACAATGCTAAAGTAATAGCCGTAACGAATGTGATACGGTTGGTTTTCTATCTTTGTTAATTCGTCGCTATTCTGATCTAATCTGTGAGAAACATATTGTAAAGAATCAAGATTGATGTGAGATAACTTTATATGAGTAAGATGAGGGATGCTGTTATTGATTCTAGTTTTGGAACAGCAATCATCTTCTATAATATTAAAAGTAGGAGTTTGTATATGAATTTTAAGTTCAAATTCACTAGAAGGC
>CAJQZM010041078.1:0-18750 GCA_907164665.1 Colias nastes | reverse complement strand
ATAGTCGTTTCTGGTGCGCGACAGCAGCGCTAAATCCTCGGCGCGGTAGATATCACCAAAGCCCTCTTGCTCCACCACCGCCATCACCGCCGGGCTGTAGCCCTGCCCCGCGAAAACGCGCAGCAGGTTCTGGTTGAGAAATTCGTCATACTGCTGGGCGCAGAAGATGTCACGCGGTTTGCAGGTGGCCGGGTAGATGAGCTGGTGTGCCAGCATGCCGCCCATCAGCTGGCCCGGTTTGGTCTGGTGCAAATACTCGGTCAGCGCCATGTGCGCCACCATCGTATGGTGCTGCAGCTCATACAGCTCGCGCAGGGTTTGCTCGCCTTTCATATAGCCCGAAATACGAAACGCTTCCGGCATATGGAAGATGTTCTGCTCGTTGAAGGTCAGCCAGTACTTCACGCGGTCGCCATAGCAGTCGATCATCTTTTTACCGTAGCGGATAAAGGCGTCCATTACGCGGCGGTCATTGAAGCCGTTGTACTCCTGCGCCAGCGCCAGCGGCATATCGAAGTGGTAGAGACACACCATCGGCTCGATGCCGCGTGCGATCAGATCGTCGATAAAACGGTCGTAAAACGCGATGCCCTCGTCGTTAAAATTGCCGTCGCCCTGCGGGCAGACGCGGCTCCATGAAATCTGAAAGCGGTAGCAGTTCATGCCCAGATCCTGCATCAGATCGAAATCTTCCCGATAGCGATGGTAGGAGTCGGTCGCCACTTTCCAGTCTGAGATGTTTTCCCCGGCTTCGCGAATGTCGTACACCGACATCCCTTTCCCACCCTCGTTCCAGGCCCCTTCCGTCTGCATGCTGGACACCGAGTTGCCCCATAAAAAGTTGGCTGGCAGTGAATTGTTCATGGTCTCTCCCTATATGACTAGTCATTTAAAATTTCATGACTAGTCATATAGGCGAAGATTAAATTTGGATCAAAGAGGAGGATCGTTTTTTGTGAGCAGTGCGGGAAAAAAAGCCCCGGCAAGCGAAGCGCCGCCGGGGAAAAGGAAGGTTACTGTTGTGCGAGCTGGTTACGGCGATATTCTCCCTGGCGCTCCAGCATCCAGCCCGGATACTCGCGCGGCAGCGCGCTCACCGCATCCAGCTGCTTAAGCTCGTCTTCGCTTAAGCGGATCCCTGTTGCGGCAATGTTGTCGTCCAGCTGATCGACGCGTTTAGCGCCAATAATCACGCTGGTTACCGCTTTCTGGTGCAGCAGCCACGCCAGCGCGATTTGCGCGACGGAGACACCCTTGCTTTCGGCGATAGTGCGCATCACGTCCACGCAGTCGAAGGCGCGATCTTTATCCACCGGCGGGAAATCGAACTCCAGACGGCGGCCACCGGTTTCGCTCGTCCCGTCGCGGCCATATTTTCCGCTCAGCAGGCCGCCCGCCAGCGGGCTCCAGACCATCAGCCCAACGCCTTCGCTCTGCATCATTGGCACCAGCTCACGCTCCAGATCGCGCCCGGCGATGGTGTAGTAAGCCTGCAATGACGCAAAACGCGCCAGCCCCAGACGCGCCGAAATGCCCAACGCTTTGGCTATCTGCCACGCCGCCCAGTTAGAAACGCCGATGTAGCGCACGTGGCCATGCTGCACCAGGTTATCCAGCGCGTAGAGCGTCTCTTCAATCGGTGTTGCGGGGTCAAAGCCGTGAAGCTGATAGAGATCGATATGATCGAGCTGCAGGCGGCGCAGGCTCTCCTTCACGCTGCTGATGATGTGATAGCGCGAGCTGCCGCGCGAGTTCACCCCAGCGGTGCCTGTTTCGCCAAACACCTTGGTGGCCACCACCACATTTTCGCGCGGGACGTTCAGGTTTTTCAGCGCCTGCCCGAGTATCGTCTCCGAGCGCCCTTCCGAATAGACGTCGGCGGTATCGATGAAGTTGATGCCCGCGTCCAGCGAGCGGCCCACCAGCTGCTCGGCTTCGTTCTGCTTAAGCTGGCCAATCTTGCCCCACATGCCGTCTTCACCGCCGAAGGTCATGGTGCCGAGGCACAGTTCAGAAACAAACAGTCCGGTGTTGCCCAGTTTTTGATAACGCATAAGTGATTCCTCGCATGTCGATTGGGTACCCGATAGTTATACCCGCCCCTCAACCCTCGCGAATGTGGCGTTCCTGTCCGTTTCTTGCCCAATCCTCTGAATTTATCCGCGCGGGGCGTCGCCAAAGACGTTGTACTCCGGTAATTGCACCTGCTGATACGGCTCCCAGCCGCCGCCCAGAGCTTTGTAGAGCGCCACCAGATCGAGCGCGCTCTGCACCTGCGCCTGTGCGCGCTGCTGCTGGGCCTGCGCAAGCTGACGCTGGGCGTCCAGCACGTCGATAAAGCTGGCGATCCCCTGTCGGTAGCTGTCGCTTGCCAGGTCGAACGCGTTTTGCAGCGCGTCGATGGTCTTCGCGAGGCCCGCTTCACGCTGCTGGTCGGTGCGATAGCTCACCAGCGCGTTTTCCACATCCCCGAGCGCGGTGAGCACCGTCTGGCGATAGTCCAGCACCGCTGCGCCCTGCTGCGCACGCGCCACCTTGACGCTGGAAACCAGCCGGCCGCCCTGGAAGATGGGAATAGAGACCTGCGGACCGAAGCTGTAGAAGTGGCTGCTCCAGTCGGTCAGCCAGTTAGTTTCGCTGTTGCGCAGGCCAAACTGCCCGGAGAGCGTAAAGCTCGGGAACAGCTCCGCCACCGAGACGCCGATTTGCGCCGTGGCAGCGTGAAGGTTCGCCTCCGCTTCGCGCACGTCCGGACGACGGCGCGCCAGCGTCGACGGAATGCCCGTTTGCACGATATCAGGCAGGGCAGGCATCGGCTGCACGCTTTGCAATTCCGCATCCAGCGCGCCCGGCGGCTTGCCGAGCAGGATCGCCAGGCCGTTCATCGCCTGCCGCTCCTGCGCCTGATACTGCGGCAGCTGCGCTTCAAGATTCCCCAGCTGCGCCCGGGCGTTTTCTACATCCATCTGCGGAGACAGCCCGCCGCGCTGGCGGCTTTCGGTCAGATCCAGCGTCTGCCGGGCGCTCTCAATCTGGGTGTTCAACGTGGCGATAATGCTCTGCGCCCCGCGCAGCTGGAGCCACGCCCGGGCCACTTCGGCCTCCAGCGACACCAGCGCGTCGTTACGCTGCTCTATCGCCGCTTTCTGCTGCGCTTCGGCGGCCTCCACCTGACGGCGCACCTTGCCCCACAGGTCGATTTCCCACTGGGCGTCGAAGCTGCCCTGGTAGAGGTTAACCGGCTGCGTCAGCGGCCCCAGCGCGCCTTTCAGATCGGGATCGATGCTATCCACCTGGTCGTACACGCCGTGGGATTTTAGCTCCCCTTCCAGCCCGAGCTGTTGGCGCGTCGCCTGCAGATTACCGTTCACCGACGGATAAAACGCCCCGCCCGCCTGATTAATCTGTTCACGCGCCCCGGCGATGCGCAGCACCGTTTGCTGCAGCGTCAGGTTTCCCGCGATGGCGCGTTCAACCAGGCTGTCGAGCTGCGGCGAACCGAAGGTCTTCCACCAGCGCGGGTTGGTCGCGGCGGAGGTGGTTTGAGATTTCACCCCGCCGTCGCCCTTATCGTTCCAGTGCGTGACGGCGGGTGGCGCGGGCTGCTGGTAGTCCGGCCCTACGGCACAGCCCACCAGCAGCATCATTATCATCAGGGGGTGTAAACGTCTGTGTATCATCAATGTGCTCCTGCACTCCCCTCGCTCTTAACCGGCGAGAGCAACAAACAAAATGGGATCAGTAAAAAGGCCACCGCGCTCAGGAGGGTGAAAACGTCGATGTAGGCCAGGAAGCGCGACTGCTCGATCATGGTCTGGTACATCCGCCCGGTGGCAATTCCCGTAGGGTCGCCCACCAGGGTGGTGAAGTTTTGAATCGCCTGCGCGCTCTCACGAATCGCCAGCTGGAACTGTTCGTTAAACGGCGAAGCGTGGTACGCCAGATGAGCGCTGTGCGCCTGCGCGCGTTCGGTTATCGCCGCCGTCGAGAGCGAAATCCCAATCGAACCGGCCACGTTGCGGAACATGGTAAACAGCGCCGCCGCGTCGGCGTTCAGCCGCCTCGGTATCGAGATAAAGGCAATGGTGGTCAGCGGCACAAACAGGAACCCCAGCCCTATCGACTGGGCGCTGCGGAACAGCACCAGCGTTTCAAAGTCGATATCCGGCGTCAGCGTGCGCGACCAGAAGAACGACACCGCCAGACAGGTAAAACCAAATGCAATAATCCAGCGCGTCTGCACCACCGGCATCAGCTTCAGCACCAGCGGGATGGTTAACACAATCAACACCGCGCCGGGCGACAGCACCAGCCCTGACCAGGTGGCGGTATATCCCAGGTCCTGCTGCGCCAGCTGCGGGATCACCACCGAGCTGCCGTACAAAATCATCGCCATCCCTGCCATCAGCAGGCTGGAAATGGCGAAGTTGCGGTCCTTCATGCAGTGCAGATCCACCACCGGCTTTTTGGCATACAGCAGCCAGTAAATCGCGCCGATAATGCCGATGAGCGTCAGCACCGCGAAGGTGCGGATAAAGTTCGAGTAGAACCAGTCGTCATCTTCACCCCGGTCGAGCATCACCTGCAGGCAGCCCAGGCCGAGGGCGATCAGGCCGATCCCCGTCCAGTCGACGGTCAGCTTCTCTTTTGACTTGCTCTCCCACGGCGGATCTTCCAGCAGCTGGTAGATCGCCAGCACCGTCACAATCCCCACCGGAATGTTGATAAAGAACACCCAGCGCCAGGAGTAGTTATCGGTGATCCAGCCGCCCAGCGTCGGGCCAAGCACCGGCGCAACGATGATGGCAATGGAGGACAGACCAAAGGCCTTGCCCCTGTCCTCCGGCTTGAAGTAGTCGAGCAGCACCGACTGCTGCGTGGGCTGCAGCCCGCCGCCAAAGAAGCCCTGCATCACGCGGAACAGGATGATTTGCCACAGCTCGGTGGCGATGCCGCACAGAAACGAGCAGATGGTGAACATCACGATGCAGATTAAGAAGAACTGCTTGCGGCCAAACAGGCGACTGAGGAAGGCAGAGATGGGTAGCACGATGCCGTTCGCCACCAGGTAGCTGGTCAGTACCCAGGTGGATTCGTCATAGCTGGCCGAGAGCGACCCGGCCACGTGCGGCAGCGCCACGTTGACGATGGTGGTGTCCAGAATTTCCATAAACACCGCGAGGGTGACGACAATTGCCACCGCCCACGGGTTGCTGGCGGGCTTCCAGCTATCGTGGCTGTGGTCCGTCATTCCACCGTCACCTTCGGTTCAACCGACAGCCCCAGCGGCAGCGGCCTGTTCGGATCCAGCCCCTTATCAATCACGATTTTTACCGGCACGCGCTGGACGATTTTGACAAAGTTACCGGTGGCGTTTTCCGACGGGAACGCGGAGAAGCGCGAACCGCTGCCCTGCTGGATGCTGTCAATGTGGCCTTCAAGTTCCATATCCGGCCAGGCATCCACGGAGACGCTGACCTTGTCACCGGGCTTCATGCGCTCCAGCTGCGACTCTTTGAAGTTCGCCACCACCCACACGTTCGGGGAGACCAGTGAGAACAGCGCCGTACCCGCCTGCACCAGCGTGCCGGGCTGTACGTTGCGTTTGGTGACGAAGCCGTCGAACGGGGCGCGGACTTCGGTGTAAGAGAGATTCAGGTTCGCGTTTTCCAGCTGCGCTTTGGCCTGATCGACCTGACGTTCGCGGGCTTCAACGTTGGTTTCCTGCTGACGAATCTGCAGCTGTACCTGCTCCGCCACTTCCAGCTGCGCCTGGGCGCTGGCCAGTCCGGCCTGCGCACTGCGCAATTGGGCATTCGCAGAATCGATACTTTGCTGCGTGGTCGCACGTGGGTCAACGCCGCGCTGACGGCGGTACTCCGCCTGGGCGTTCGCCATATCGGCCTGCGCTTTTAGCACCTGCGCTTTGGCTTCGTCACGCTGGGCAGGATATTGCACCTTCGAGAGCGCCAGCTGTGCCTGCGCCTGGTGGAGCTGAGCAAGCGCCAGCCCAAGCTGCGCCTGAGCCTGATCGCGCTGGGCCGTAGTATCGCGAGGATCGATAACCACCAGCAGATCCCCTTTCTTCACGCGCTGGTTATCGCGCACGCGAAGCTCGGTGACGTATCCCGCCGTTTTGGGGGCAATGGTCACCACGTCGCCGTCGGTAAAGGCGTCGTCGGTCGTCTCTTCGTTACGGGTTAAAAACCACCAGACCAGCGCCACGACGACCATTACCACCACGACAACGCCGAGGATAATTAACGGTTTTTTGCCCGGGCGCTTGCGCGCATTATTGTTGTTTTCCTGCTCGTCAGCAGGCGGGTTTTGATCTTCAGCCATAGGTCAGCAACGGTCCTGTCAGTGAGCGGCATCACACTATGCCGTTCACTAAAACTAGGACGTTGCTATACATTTGCCAGGATAAACTGACAAATAGCGCACTATATGAGAAGGAATAGTCCGAAACCGATCGCGGCTGCCCACATCAGCATCGGGACCGACCATAAATGGAAGCGCCACCAGATGCGGCGGTCGTTGGCCATGCGCAGGGCAATCAGGTTGGCAAGGGAACCGGGCAGCAGCCCAAACCCGCCGATGTTTACCGCCCAGGCCAGAAGGGTGTCAGGCGGAACATAGTTGAGCAGCAGAATGGTCGACGGCACGTTGCTGATAAACTGCGACAGGCCAATCGCCGTCAGCCACAGTCCCGGCTGCGACAGACCGCTGACGCCGTGAAGCACATTTTGCAGTGCAGGCAGCTGGATGAGCAGATAGACATCGATAAACATCGCCATGAAGACCAGCAGCAGCGTCCAGTCAACGCTCACCAGCACCCGCCGCGACAGCACTAAAAACCCGGCGGCAACCAGCAGCACGCCCGCCAGCTCAACCTTCATCTCCAGCGCGACCAAAAAGACGATATACAACGCCAGACAGCTCCAGACCAGCCGCGGCTGCCACTGCGGGCCCGTCGTCCCGCTGTGGTACTGCAGTTTTTTATCCGGGAAGGCAAACCAGCAGACCGCCAGCAGGGATAGCATCATCACCAGCGCCAGCGGGGCCATCTGCCAGGTAAAGGCGGCAAACGACAGACCCGAACGGCCCCAAAGCAGGATATTTTGTGGGTTCCCGATGGGCGTTAACAGCGAGCCAGCATTCACGGCCAGTGCTTCAAAGATAATCAGACGGCTGACCGGAATTTCACAGAGCTTACGCAGCGTGAGCGTGAGCGGCACGATGATAAACAGTGCGACATCGTTGGTCAGAAACGTCGACAGCACCGCTGCGGAAAAGACCATGAACAGAGATAGCCGGCGCTCGGTGGCAAAACGGCGCACCATTTTGCGTCCCAGAACATCAAAGTAGCCGCTTAGCTCTACCCCTTTGGTGAGCATCATTAAGCCGCTCAGGGTAATAATCGTGCGCCAGTCAATAGCCGCAGGCCAGGCGTGAGGGGTAAAGGGGACAAAGAGGCTTAAGCCTGCACCAATAATCAGTAAGAGATGAAAGAAACTGTCACGCGTCAGGGCTTGCAGGCCGGGGATGTTCATTCAGCAGAAGAACCATATTTGAGTGTAAATTCACGGAACTTCACCAGCGTTTCTTCACTGACGTGGTGCTCCATCCCTTCCGCATCCCGGCGGGCAATTTCCGGGCTGACGCCCAGTACCAGTAAAAAGTTCTCCACGATCTGATGACGCTCGCGGCTCTCCTGCGCCAGCTTTTCGCCTTCTGCCGTCAGAAACACCCCGCGCCACGGGATCATCTCGATCAAGCCCACTGACGCCAGACGTTTTAACATTTTGGCTACCGTTGGCTGGGAAACGCCCAGCCGCGCGGCCATATCGACCTGACGTGCTTCACCAACCTCACGAATCAAATCGGAGATCAGTTCCACATAGTCATCAATCAGCTCCCGGCGATGCGCTTCACGCACCTGACGGAACCCTTCTACGTGCTCTTCAACATTCACCAGTTGCGTCGTTTTTTTTGTAGTTGGCTTACCTGCGCGACGGTTCATTGTGCTTCCTCAATGGGGGTGACGCTTCCAGCGTCCTGTAACGGAGCGCACATTGTAAACCATAGCTCTACAAGCACAAAAATTTAACGAATTAGCCATAGCTATACAATATAGCCTGTGCTATATCTGTATGTAATGCAGTCACCCTTCACGGATCGAAGGGATCAGAAATCAGGAGGTCACATGAATGAATTCAAGAGGTGTATGAACGTGTTTACCCACTCTCCTTTTAAAGTGCGCTTAATGCTGTTGAACATGCTGTGCGATATGTTTAACAACAAACCGCAGCAGGATGACAAATCTTCCCACTAAGCGGCGTCGCGGTACGCCGCTTCATTTTTCCGTCACAAACCCCATGTAAACTGGCCTCTGGCCGCCTTAATCCCGATCTTTTTTACGGATTTGCAGTCTCCCTCGCAAAACATCTGTTTAGCAACTGTTGACCTTATTTCACGCTCGCACTATCTTCTTGCAGCCCTGCACCATTTGCGGCTCGCTGAAGCGGACCCTCATTCCCTCTCCACGCACTGTCAGGCAGGCTTTGACCCTTGGCGCCAGGGTGAGCACATGGCGTTTTCATGATAGTGATCTATGAACTTAACCCTGAAAGAAACACTTGTTACCCGCAGCCGGGCCTTAAGCCCGTGGACGGGATTCTACTTTCTGCAATCGCTGCTGATTAACTTTGCGCTTGGCTACCCGTTTAGCCTGCTCTACGCCGTGGCATTTACCTGCGTGCTCCACGTGCTGTGGCGGAGTGCCCCGCGCGTGCAGAAAGCATTGGTCGGGGTCTGTTCGCTGGTTGCTGCGATGTATTTCCCGTTTGGCCAGGCCTACGGCGCGCCAAACTTCAATACCCTGCTGGCGCTGCATTCGACCAATATGGAAGAGTCGACGGAGATCCTGACGATCTTCCCGTGGTACAGCTACGTGGTCGGGCTCTTTATCTTCGCGTTGGGCGTTATCGCCATCCGCCGTCAGTCAGGCGAGAAAAAATCCTGGGGTAAGATCGAAATACTCTGTCTGGTGTTCAGCATTGCCGTGGCGTTTGTCGCCCCCATCCAGAATATTCCCTGGGACGGTAAGTTAAGGCTCATCAATATCGGCTATCCGGTTTTCCGCTTCGTGAAAGACGTCGTGGTTAATAATAGAGAGGTTCTCGACGAGCAGGCGCGTATGGCTGAACTTTCCACCATGAAAGACACCTGGAACGTGCTGGCCGTGAAGCCTAAGTACCATACCTACGTGGTGGTGATTGGCGAAAGTGCGCGCCGCGATGCGCTCGGTGCTTTTGGCGGTCACTGGGATAACACGCCTTTTGCCAGTTCAGTCAACGGTGCCCTGTTTACCGATTACGTTGCAGCCAGCGGCTCGACGCAGAAATCACTCGGCCTGACCCTGAACCGTGTGGTCGACGGCAAACCGCAGTATCAGGATAACTTTGTCACGCTGGCAAACCGCGCGGGGTTCCAGACATGGTGGTTCTCCAACCAGGGGCAAATTGGCGAATACGATACCGCCATCGCCAGTATTGCGAAGCGTGCCGATGAGGTTCAGTTCCTGAAAAGCGGTGATTTTGAAGCCGACAAAAACACCAAAGATGAAGCGTTGCTGAAAATGACCGCGCAGGTCTTTGCCACTCAGCGCACCCAGCCACAGCTGATTGTTCTGCACCTTATGGGGTCACATCCTCAGGCGTGCGATCGTACAAACGGAAAGTACACAGAGTTTGTGCAGTCCAAAGAGACATCATGTTATCTCTACACCATGACGCAAACCGACGACCTGCTCAGCAAGCTCTATGCCCAGCTGCGCAATACGGGCGACAGTTTCTCGATGGTCTATTTCTCCGATCACGGGCTGGCGTTTAAAGAGCGCGGTAAAGAGGTGCAGTACCTGGCGCACGACGATGCATTTCAGCAGAATTTCCAGGTGCCTTTTATGGTGCTGTCGAGTGACGACAAAAAGCATCGCATCATCAAAGCGCGTCGTTCGGCGAATGATTTTCTGGCTTTCTTTTCACAATGGACGGGGATTGCTGCAGAGCAGATAAAAATTTCTTACCCGTTTGTCTCAAACAAGAAGGGCCCCCCAGTTTACGTTACCAACTTCAAGTTACAGAAAGTTGACTATAACCATCTGGGTACGGACATTTTTGATATTAAGAGTAAGTGATCTCTACCGTCTCGTGCGGTCTGATGCCCTCACCCTGGCCCTCTCCCACGGGGAGAGGGAAAAAGACAAAAAAAAAAATCCGCCACAATGGGCGGATTTTTTACTGGCTCACCGAAGTGATTAGAAGCGGTAACCTACGCCTGCGATCCAGGTGCCAACGTCAACGTTGCGGATACGGCTCTGCTCATAGGAGAAGTCCAGTGCAACGTTTTCGATTGGGTTGAACTGCATACCCGCGCCATAGGAGAAGCCGTAGTCGCTGTTGCTTGCAGTGCGGTTCAGACCTTCGTTTTCGGTCTGCTGGAATTTACCGTAACCAACACCTACAACACCGTAGATGCTAGCCCAGTCGTTCAGGCGGTAAGCAGGACCAGCGGTGATACCGTAGTACTGACCTTTGTTATATGCGCCGTTTTCAGTGCGATCTTTCTCGGTGTAAGTGAAAGAACCGATCACGCCCAGCGGGTTGTTGTCTTGCTCGTAACGGTACTTCAGGTTGAAACCGTTAGTTTTGTTCATCACGCCCTGCATATCGCTCTGAGCGTAACCACCGGTAACGGTAGAAGTAGCAGCTACAGCAGTACCTGCGGAAACAGCCAGAACTGCGGCCAGTGCTGAAAGACATGCAATTTTTTTCATAACCACCTCAAATGTGTTCAAGTAAGTCCGTAAGTTTTAAATATATCAAAAAATTTTGCGAAACTCTTTGTGATTCGTAATGTCTAACGAGCTCTTTCCTGTAACAGAACGTTTCCAGAATCAGCTATCTCATTCAAATTACGTTAAATTTTCGCCGCAAAATAGTCATAGTGCGCGCCATCGCCGTTACATTCATCCAGATTATTCCTAATCTGACAGGCGATAAAACCAGCAACGCTTATCTATTTTACGGATTTTCCCTGGTTTTTTTTCAACAGTAGCTCAACCGTGAGCGCATATTTCCATTACACTGCGGCTTTTACCCTATTTGACATAAATTGACAGGAGAAAGGATGCCAGGGTTATCCCGCACGTCATCGGTCTGGATGCCGGTCGCTGTAATACTGATCGCCATGTTGTCGATTCAGAGTGGCGCGTCGCTTGCAAAATCACTCTTTCCTCTGGTGGGCGCGCCCGGCGTTACGGCCCTGCGTATTGCATTAGGGACGCTGATCCTCGTGGTTATCTTTAAACCCTGGCGTCTGCGTTTCAAAAAAGAGCAGCGGCTGCCGCTTCTTTTATACGGGCTGGCGCTGGGCGCGATGAACTACATGTTCTACCTCTCTATTCAGACCATCCCGCTGGGGATTGCCGTCGCGCTTGAATTTACGGGGCCGCTGGCGGTTGCCCTCTTCTCTTCACGTCGTCCGGTGGATTTCATCTGGGTCGTGTTAGCCGTTCTGGGGCTCTGGTTCCTGCTGCCGCTGGGTCAGAGCGTCGCGCAGATTGATCTGACGGGTGCCGCGCTGGCACTGGGCGCGGGTGCCTGCTGGGCTGTCTATATCCTCACCGGCCAACGCGCCGGGGAGGAGCACGGTCCGGCCACGGTTGCGCTGGGCTCGCTGATTGCCGCCATCATCTTTGTCCCCCTCGGTATGGCGCAGGCCACCGAATCCATCTGGCAATGGTCCATTCTGCCCGTGGGGCTGGCGGTCGCTATTCTTTCTACGGCACTCCCCTATTCTCTGGAGATGATAGCCCTGACGCGTTTGCCGACACGCATTTTCGGTACGTTAATGAGCATGGAGCCTGCGCTGGCGGCTATCTCGGGGATGGTTTTCCTCGGCGAAACGCTGACGTTTACCCAGACGCTGGCACTGTGCTCTATTATCGCGGCCTCTATGGGATCAACGCTGACAATGCGCCCTGAGCCCAAAGTGAAGAAAGTTGACATCAATTAATGCTCTATATTCTGCATGGCTTTCACGCCATGCAGAATATAGGCGCCTTCCACGCTCGTCATATTTCGTTATACGGATTATCATCTTCACGAAATAATCCCCAGGGCTAAGCATCGTACGTTCAGAATTAAGATTGATCTGTATCATCTTCATAAAAATCATTTATTTTCAGCACGATACAGACTCAACATCCTTCTTGCTATTAAACCGATAGGCAGAGCCAAACCGCAGGCAAAAAATCCGGTGCTATACTTAGTTCCGTAATTACCTGGGACACAAACATCAAGAGGATATGAGATTATGAGTACCGCTAAACTGGTGAAAACGAAAGCGTCTAATCTGCTTTATACCCGTAACGATGTATCGGATAGCGACAAAAAGGCGACCATTGAGTTGCTGAATCGCCAGGTGATCCAGTTCATCGATCTTTCGCTGATCACCAAACAGGCCCACTGGAATATGCGCGGTGCAAACTTTATTGCCGTTCATGAAATGCTGGATGGCTTCCGCACAGCACTGGTTACCCACCTCGATACGATGGCCGAACGTGCCGTTCAGTTAGGCGGTGTAGCGCTGGGGACCACGCAGGTGATTAACAGCAAAACGCCGCTGAAAAGCTATCCGCTGGATATCCATACCGTTCAGGATCACCTGAAAGAGCTGGCGGACCGTTATGCCATCGTCGCGAACGACGTGCGTAAAGCCATCGGCGAAGCGAAAGACGAAGACACGGCTGATATCTTCACCGCCGCCTCTCGCGACCTGGATCAATTCCTGTGGTTTATCGAATCTAACATCGAATGAGCCATACGAATTACCAATGACACCCTCGCCTCTGGCGGGGGTTTTGCACATTTATGGTGCACACTTTTGCTCTGCACACCTGCAAAAGTGAACGAAATGTAATAATCACCTCACACAACCGTTAACGGAAGATTGTTTTTCCGTCAGAATCTGCGCTAAATATCACCTCGTCAGATACGCCAAATGAGTCGCACCAAAATGGTGCCTCACGCTGGTGCAACACGACATCATTGCTCCATTTTTTGTGCAATGCGTGACATCATCCCCTTTGTAAAACAACAGCTTGTAAAGTTGGCACGATTTTTTCATGGTGCCTGTCGTTCTCGCAGGGGATCGCCCCGTGGTTATAAAAGGAAATGCTATGAAGTCTGTATTAAAAGTTTCACTGGCTGCACTTACCCTGGCATTTGCAGTGTCCTCTCAGGCTGCCGACAAACTCGTTGTGGCGACCGACACGGCGTTCGTTCCGTTTGAATTCAAACAGGGTGACAAATACGTTGGTTTTGACGTGGATCTGTGGGCTGCGGTCGCAAAAGAACTCAAACTGGACTACACCCTGAAACCGATGGACTTCAGCGGCATCATCCCTGCGCTGCAGACCAAAAACGTTGACCTGGCACTGGCGGGTATCACGATTACCGAAGAGCGTAAAAAAGCCATCGACTTCTCCGACGGCTACTACAAAAGCGGCCTGCTGGTGATGGTGAAAGCCGACAATAACGACGTAAAAAGCGTAAAAGATCTCGACGGTAAAGTGGTGGCAGTGAAGAGCGGTACGGGTTCCGTTGATTACGCGAAAGCGAATATCAAAACCAAAGATCTGCGCCAGTTCCCGAACATCGACAATGCCTACATGGAACTGGGTACCAACCGTGCTGACGCCGTTCTGCACGACACGCCTAACATCCTGTACTTCATCAAAACCGCGGGCAACGGCAAGTTCAAAGCGGTCGGTGATTCTCTGGAAGCACAGCAGTACGGTATCGCGTTCCCGAAAGGCAGCGACGACCTGCGCACGAAAGTTAACGGCGCGCTGAAAACCCTGAAAGAGAACGGCACCTATAACGAAATCTACAAAAAATGGTTCGGTACCGAGCCTAAATAATTTACCTGAATTCAGGTTTGTAACGCCCGGTGGCGCTCACGCTTACCGGGCCTACGTTTTTCGTTTTTTACCACGGTATACAGGAATACATCATGCAGTTTGACTGGAGCGCCATCTGGCCTGCCATTCCTCTCTTGCTTGAAGGCGCTAAAATGACCCTGTGGATTTCGGTCCTGGGTCTGGTTGGCGGGTTGATTATCGGTCTTGTCGCCGGTTTCGCCCGCACCTACGGCGGCTGGATTGCAAACCACATCGCACTGGTTTTCATCGAAGTGATCCGCGGCACCCCGATTGTCGTGCAGGTCATGTTTATCTACTTCGCCCTGCCAATGGCTTTCAACGATCTGCGCATTGACCCGTTCAGCGCTGCCGTCGTGACCATTATAATCAACTCAGGCGCTTACATCGCAGAAATCACCCGCGGTGCGGTGCTGTCGATTCATAAAGGTTTCAGTGAAGCCGGTCTGGCGCTGGGGCTTTCCCGTCGCGAAACGATCCGCCACGTGATTCTGCCGCTGGCGCTGCGCCGTATGCTGCCGCCACTGGGTAACCAATGGATTATCAGCATTAAAGACACGTCGCTGTTTATTGTTATCGGCGTGGCTGAACTGACCCGTCAGGGGCAGGAGATTATTGCGGGCAACTTCCGCGCGCTGGAAATCTGGAGTGCGGTAGCCGTTGTCTATCTGATCATCACTCTGGTTCTGAGCTTCGTTCTGCGTCGTCTTGAAAGAAGGATGAAAATCCTGTGATTGAATTTAAAAACGTTTCCAAGCACTTTGGCCCAACCCAGGTGCTGCACAATATCGATTTGAGCATCAAACAGGGCGAAGTGGTGGTGATTATCGGGCCGTCCGGCTCCGGTAAATCCACCCTGCTGCGCTGCATCAACAAGCTGGAAGAGATCACCAGCGGCGATCTGATCGTCGACGGCCTGAAGGTCAATGACCCGAAAGTGGATGAGCGTCTGATTCGTCAGGAAGCGGGCATGGTGTTCCAGCAGTTCTACCTGTTCCCGCACCTCACGGCGCTGGAAAACGTGATGTTTGGCCCGCTGCGCGTGCGCGGGGCGAGCAAAGCGGCGGCGGAAGCGCAGGCAAAAGATCTGCTGGCCAAGGTCGGCCTGGCCGAACGTGCGCACCACTACCCTTCCGAGCTGTCCGGCGGCCAGCAGCAGCGCGTGGCGATTGCCCGCGCGCTGGCGGTGAAACCGAAGATGATGCTGTTTGATGAGCCGACTTCCGCGCTCGACCCGGAGCTGCGCCACGAGGTGCTGAAAGTCATGCAGGATCTGGCCGAAGAAGGGATGACGATGGTGATCGTGACCCACGAAATCGGCTTTGCTGAGAAAGTAGCGTCCCGCCTGATCTTTATTGATAAAGGCCGTATTGCTCAGGACGGTAACCCGCAAGAGCTTATTGCTAACCCGCCAGGGCAGCGTTTGCAGGAGTTCCTCCAGCACGTCTCCTGATCCCTCGCGTCACACCGAGCCGGGCCCTGCCCGGCTTTTTTACGCCAGATTGTTCCCAAAAATTCCCCTCCGCGCCTCGACTTCTATACTTATCATTTTGTTCGACATTTTCACCGGAGGGCGCCGTGCCGTGGATCCTGTTGCTGTTGATTAGCCTGTTTAGTGCGCCATCGTTCGCCGTCGCGATCCCCGGCGTCACCACCGGAACCACCGCGACGAAGGAGAGTACGCCGCCACCGGAGCCCGATGTCGAAAAGAAAAAAGCCGCCTACGGCGCCCTTGCCGATGTGCTGGAAAACGACGCCGCCCGGCAAGAGTTAATCGGTGAGCTTCGTAAAGCCGCCGCCACGCCATCCCAGGAGGCCGTTCCGGCCATTACTCCGCCCCAGGTGGAGGAGCAAAAAACAGTGCTGGAAAACGTCACCGACG
The DNA here is from genome assembly GCA_907164665.1 of Colias nastes. Lineage (NCBI taxonomy): Eukaryota > Metazoa > Arthropoda > Insecta > Lepidoptera > Pieridae > Colias > Colias nastes. The sequence continues at coordinate 2,863 of CAJQZM010041078.1, read as the reverse complement.
TCAGCCGCCACTATGGGGAGGCCCTCTCCTCTCGTTTTGCCCAGCTTTACCGTAACCTGATTGGCTCTCCGCATAAGGCCTTTAATCCACAGACCTTTTCCACTGCCGTAACGCAGTTTTTAATGCTGGCCGCCGGTGTGTTTATTTTTTACTGGCTGGTACGCCTGTGTGCCTGGCCGCTGTACCGCAAGATGGGTATCTGGGGGCGGAAAAAAAACCAGCATAAAAGCAGCTGGCTGCACCTCCCGGCGATGGTTGCCGGAGCCTTTATCATCGATTTACTGCTGCTGGCACTGACGCTGTTTGTCGGTCAGATCCTGGCCGATCGCCTCAATACGGGCAACAAAACCATTGCCTTCCAGCAGGCGCTCTTCCTCAATGCATTTGCGCTCATCGAATTTTTTAAAGCGGTGCTGCGCGTCATCTTTTGCCCGCGCGTGCCTGAACTTCGCCCTTTTAATATTAAGGATGAGAGCGCGAAATACTGGGCCGTGCGGTTAAGCGTGCTCAGCGGCCTGATTGGCTACGGCCTGCTGGTGGCCGTGCCAATCATCTCCAACCAGGTCAACGTGCAGTTTGGCGCACTGGCGAACGTGCTGATTATGCTCTGTATTACCGTCTGGTCGCTGTATCTTATCTTTCACAATAAAAAGGCGATCACCGAAAGCCTGCTGCATTTGGCCGACCGTTCCCTCTCCTTCTTCAGCCTGTTTATCCGCGCCTTCGCGCTGGTGTGGCACTGGCTGGCGAGCGCCTACTTTATTGTGCTCTGTTTCTTCTCGCTGTTTGACCCGGGAAATAGCCTGAAATTTATGATGGGGGCGACGTTCAAAAGCCTGGCGATTATCGGCGTTGCGGCTTTTGTGTCTGGCCTGCTGTCCCGCTGGATCTCGAAAACCATCACCCTCTCACCGCAGGTACAGCGGAACTACCCTGAACTGCAAAAGCGCGTGAACGGCTGGATGTCGGTATCACTTAAGGTGGCGCGGATTTTGACCGTCTGCGTGGCAATTATGCTGCTGCTGAACGCCTGGGGACTGTTTGATTTCTGGAACTGGCTGCACAACGGCGCGGGTGAAAAAACGGTCGATATTCTGATTCGTATCGCGTTGATCCTGTTCTTCTCCGCCGTCGGCTGGACGCTGCTGGCGAGCCTTATCGAAAACCGTCTGGTGTCCGATATTCACGGCAGGCCCCTGCCCAGCGCGCGGGCAAGAACGCTGTTAACGTTGTTCCGCAACGCGCTGGCGGTGATCATCAGCACCATAACCATCATGATTGTGCTCTCGGAGATCGGCGTGAATATCGCTCCGCTGCTGGCGGGTGCCGGGGCGCTGGGGCTGGCGATCTCCTTCGGCTCACAAACGCTGGTGAAGGATATTATTACCGGTATCTTTATTCAGTTTGAGAACGGGATGAACACGGGCGACCTGGTGACCATCGGGCCGCTGACCGGCACCGTTGAGCGAATGTCCATCCGCTCCGTCGGCGTGCGTCAGGACACCGGGGCGTATCACATTATTCCGTGGTCATCGATTACCACCTTCGCCAACTTTGTGCGCGGGATTGGTTCCGTTGTGGCGAACTACGATGTGGATCGCCACGAGGATGCGGACAAAGCGAAGCAGGCGCTGCGGGATGCGGTAGAAGAGTTGATGCAGATGGACGATATTCGCGGGCTGGTAATCGGTGAGCCGTCGTTTGCCGGGATTGTCGGGCTGACGAATACCGCATTCACCCTGCGCGTCTCGTTCACCACCCAGCCGCTGAAGCAGTGGACGGTGCGTTTTGCGCTCGACAGCATGGTGAAAAAGCACTTTGATCTGGCGGATGTGCGGATGCCGGTGCAGACGTATCAGGTATTGCCGCCGCCCGCATCGCCGCTGCCACCGCAGGAGCCGACGTTGTAACCGAGCCGGGTGGCGGCTTCGCCTTACCCGGCCTACGACGGGGTACTATTTGCGACGTTTGTGATTGTCCATAAACGTCCAGGCAATAAAGCGGCTCTGTTTCTGGCCTTGCGACATCTCTTTCTTCACCACTTTCACCGCACCGGCTTCGGTCAAGGCGCGGTAGAGCGGCGGCAGGTTATCGCCGCGCGACACCAGCGAGGTAAACCACTTCACCTGACGGCCGAACTCTTTACTTTCTGCAATCATGCGCAGAATAAACGCGACTTCGCCCCCTTCACACCAGAGCTCCTGCTGCTGGCCGCCAAAGTTCAGTGCGGCATCTTCCGCCTGCCCCAGGTTACGGCGCTTACGCTCGCTGCCCGCTCGTGCTGTGGCAGCAGAATCATGGAACGGCGGATTACACATCGTGGCATCGTACTGTTCGTTCTTATGAATAATGCCGTTGAAGATGGATTTGTCATCTTTCTGACGACGTAAACGGATCGCCCGGGTTAAACCTGGATTCGCGTTAATAATCGCCTGCGCACTGGCGAATGCCTCAGTGCCAATTTCACTGCCGGTAAAACGCCATTGATATTCATGCGCGCCAATCAGCGGGTAAATCAGGTTTGCCCCGGTGCCAATATCCAGGATTGTCGCCTGCTGTGGAACGACGCCATCATTCCCTTCCGCAAGAAGATCGGCGAGGTGATGGACGTAATCTGCGCGGCCAGGCACGGGTGGGCAGAGAAAGCCTTCGGGAATATCCCAGTGCGTCACGCCATAAAAATGGGCCAGCAGCGCTTTGTTCAGCGTTTTGACCGCCTGAGGATCGGCAAAGTTGACCGAGGGTTCACCCGCTGGCGTCTGTACAATAAAGTCCTGCAACTGAGGGCAGCTCAGGCACAGCGCTTTCATGTCATAGCGGCTGTTATGGCGGTTACGCGGGTGCAATCCCGGCTTTTGGGCAG
>CAJQZM010041077.1:31752-85427 GCA_907164665.1 Colias nastes | reverse complement strand
GTTTTGTATATACGCAATTTGGTGTTTTTGCTCAGAAGCCTGGACGCTGACCCAGATTGAAGAACGCAAGCTGTTAGTCACCGAAAGAAAGCTTCTTCGCAAGATCTTTGGTCCCACCAGACGAGAGGATGGAAGCTGGAGAGTCCGAACAAATGCCGAACTAGAAAAACTAATGGCCGAGCCAAATATACTTGGAGAAATAAAAGCACAACGGCTCCGTTGGCTCGGTCATGTAGAAAGAATGGGTGAGGAACGAGGACTGAAGAGGGCATACTTGGGGCGACCCCTGGGCCGACGGCCGGTTGGACGACCTAAGTATCGCTGGCGCGATCGAGTAGAGGCGGACCTGCGCGTGCTACGAGCCAATAATAATTGGCAAGAGACCGCTCAGGACCGGGGAAGATGGAGAGTTCTCGTCTCAGAGGCCAAGACCCACTTTGGGGTTTCAGCGCCAGAGGAGTAAGTAAGTAAGTAAGTATTCCACAAAACAACACAAAACAAAATCCTTAAGATAAATCGCTCGCTATTTCAAACTTTTCTTAAACAAGATAACGAACACCACGAAGAATATCGTATGACACAAGAATAACCGTGAAATAATAACGAACACATAAAAACTGACACGATTATGCTGGTCAAGTGCTTCATATAGCGAGAGGTTTTATGGCCCAAGTGAAAATTACATTCAGTTTACGATTGTGCTCGTAATTTAAGCGTATGGAGATGACACCAATACGGGATATAGTTAATCTGAATGAGAGATCAATTACTTTTTACCGCATATGAATGAAAGTTCTTGAATTAAGGTGTGATTAGATTCCAGGTTCATGCTGTCATAGAAATACACATCTCTCATATGTATAGAATTTAATATACAATTGATTATAACAAAATACCTGTAAAGTCAAAATTTACTTTTTACTTAAAAAATTGTGTGATAATATTTTTTATTGATTCAATATTGTTCTTCTTTCTTCTTCTTCTTCTTCTTTTTTTCAAATGGCAGATATTGATCTTGAAGCCTTGAAAGCCTACTGAATCACCTGACACTACAATATAAAGTAGCTATCAAATTTTCATTCACAGATACTACACAGGTAATATGACATAGCTACACGGGCACAGTACACGGGCAATTTTATGCAAGAAGACTATTCGTATTACTTAAATATTTACTGTAGTACAGTTACATTGCCTATACGTACTCGTCTTATCATGTGGTAGGATGTAAAGGTATATATTATTCCTGTTCATTAAAGCAATAAATGATAATATTATGTATCTTATAATGCTTTAATAATATTTGAAGCGGAAAAACATATTACAGCAGTCATTACCTACATCATTCAAATGCCAAAAGTAAAGTAAATCATTCAAATCCAAATCAACAGCAAAGGGCTGATTGTCATGACGAAATTCTAGGAACTACTTTTCCGTACCCTAAAGATCACACCAATTAGATAACAGCATAAGTATTCACCTAACCTCTATTGCTTTTGATGCGAGCTATTTCAAGTTACTGAGCCACAAAACATGACAAAAGACGATTAGAACGTCTCCTTAAATATAAATATGTCACGGCATAGCTGTTTGTTTTTACTTCATTATCATACAAATTGCAATTTGTTTTCTTTCTTTCCATCGGGGCTTATAACATCTTCAACAATTTAATTTATCGAGAGGGTGGAATTGAAATAAATTTTAACAGTGCTGATGTTTGTAATATATTAAAGAAGAGATGAATGAACATAATATAGAAGAGATGAATATAACTGTCATTGTTCGGGTTGCCTGGTAGAGCAATTTGCTGTTTCTGCTTTATTTCATGGATTTATTTTCAAAACAATGAATCATTTTCATGCATTCATACCTAATACTCTAAATCTGTGGACCAAATATCAGCAATATTAATACCTACACAAACGCACGATATATTATTATGATCAAAATAAAATTGTTGACATTAATGTGTTTACATTATCATCATTACATAACAAGCAATTACCTGAAAATAGCCTTTTTTCCTCATTTTTCACGAGTAAATATTACCAGTGACGTGATTACGTATCCTGTTTATTTTTAATAAAGCCATCACGTTAGTTGGTAAATATTAAAGACGTAGGACTATTAATCACGTCTGAAGCAACGTTAAAGGCATAGTCGGTGACCGCGAACAGTAGTCCGCGAGGGTAGTTGAAAAATTAATTAATCATTAATACTTTTAATTATTTTTGCAACGCGTTATGAATCGTTACTCGTTTCACGTACAAACGTCAATTTATTATGCATTATTGCGCGAAAAATCTTTTAGATTATAAATTTTATGTTTGTTATTAAAACCTCAATAAGAATGCTTATATTAAAGTTTAAAATATAGGAAAAATTTAATGTATAAAGAAGTATTTTCTCAGTAGGATTCCTTCTTCCTTATCATTATCTAAAACATTGATGTATGAAGGAATTGTTACTTTTTAGTACATTATTACAAAAATGAAAAACAGAAATACATTTTGCCAATGTATGATGTACTTGTAATTTTAATTTTTACTATAATTACCTATTAACTTTATCTGATAAGATTTTTTTCTTATATCTACCGTAAAAAGGTAGGTTCATGGTTAGCTTAGTAACTAGGTCGTTTGATAAGGTATTTACGCTTTGCAAAAATACCTGGACGTCGACTTAGGCTCAAAGACTTTAATTAAAATCTTTGCTCAGTCTACGGTAGAAATATGTTATAGGCAAAGGGTTATAAGGATATTCATTCACCTTTAATATAATACTATCTTATACCTATTGGTTTGTTTGTAATAAACGAGCAGTATAGGAAATGCTGTTCTGAAAAACATGATTTTCAATGCTGTTATAAAGCTGAAGAGTTTGTTTGTTTGAACGCGCTAATCTCGGGAACTACTGGTCCAATTTGAAAAATTCTTTCGGCTATAGATAGCTCATTTATCGAGGAAGGCTATAGGGTATATATCATATCATCACGCTACGACTAACAGGAGTGGAGCCACGGGGGTGAAACCGCGCGGAGCAGCTAGTAAATAATATACTGAATAACATTGTATCAAGTCTCAATAAAAGTTAAATTCACACGTTATAATATTACGAACAGTTACTGTTATAAGCGATATTATAGATGCATAATACAATATTTTACACACAAAATTTCTATTTCGATAACAATGGTCTGATAAAAATACTATGGCTTTTCATCTGGAAACGGTAATTCAGAACGATATTCATTTAAAACCTATTCGTACGCCGCGGCCGCCGTCCTATATTGCGCTTTCCCATGCAATCTCATTTCCCAATCATAATGTATTTTACAAACTCCAATTTAAATTTATTCCACGGCGATAATAGAATGATTCGAAATTTGAAAAATCCCTTCAATGCACGTGACACCGCTCGAAATTCTTTGTAAATCTCGTAAATGCAATGGAATTATAATAACAAAGCACAAACGTCTTAACAGTGACACAAACGTCGCATATGAATGTATCTTTACCACGAGGCTTATTCCCACGCGTAATCCGCACGTTAAGATAAATTATCCTGACGTGTATATGCACGTCAACTGTCGCGAGATAGGCTTAGCTCGCTCACTCACAATATTATAAGAAGGTTGCAAATGTTCTAAAATTATTCATGTCTAAATCTTTCCGTATATAGCTTCATTTGCTATCGTATTTATTAAAATCATACGTTCCTTTAAAGACATGTTGCTAAATTTTACGCTTTAACCTTTTACCTAAACAGGTGGGAGGACAACCCACACGTTTGCGTATAAATTGCATTTCCTCAAACAACAAATATTATAAAGTAAATCAAAGGAAAATAAACGTTGGTGCTTTAATGGCAGAAAACAAACAAGTTCATTAGTTTCTACTAAAAATAGCAGGACATACACAAAATAAGATTACGTTGTCAAAAATTCTTATCAACCCTCGAAATTTGGCCTATATCCAATTATAAACATTGCGAATTATTGAAATTACAACACGTATCTGCCTTACATTAGGAACGCACGCTGCAAGCACGCGTCATGAATACAAATTGATACGCGGGAATGTTTCATAGAAACGTTTATTTCACATAAATAGTAGCTATTTCACAAAGTAATTATTCATATATTCCCTGAACACTATTTGGTTTGAACGAAATAGATTCTAACATCATTTCAATATATTTATAGCGTTCGATATCATTATTTGCTTTGGTTGTGTTTACATAGATCTAGGCTGCTCCAATATCGTTCATAAATTAATAACGCTACGTATTCGAAACTAGATTTACTATTACTTATTGAATTAATTCTCCTCACACTATAAATATAAGCAAGTGACGTAACCATAGAAGTTAAAACAAGGATAAATGCCTTTCTATTTCTATTCTAGAATCTATAATCTGTCATATTAGAATAACTAATTATTCACTGCGTTGTGGTCCATTTCCGTGAAAAATTATACAACATTCGCTACGTAGCATTTGCATCGGCTCTTTGTGGTTATTTTTGTAAGCGTCACAGAGAGAATTAAGCGTTGCTATGGTGTAAAAACCACCTTTATAGCCGTGCACTGGCTACTGCACAAAGGACAACTTTATTTGTTAATTGTATTTGTAAAAGTAATTTTATGCTGGGAATATTTAGAATTCTTACGTTTTATACTACCTTTGACTTATTAAAACGCCTTTAACACATTGACTGCCATGTAGGGCACCGGTGACCGGAAGCGGACTTGTATGAAGGAGCCGCGTAGGACACCGGTGACCTCACGGTAAACCTGTTTTCAGAGATGATTTACGCGCCGTAGGACGCGTTTTCCGTAGATTTCTTATTATTAAGTGACCGGAATGGCGCTCAGGTGTAGGTAATACTTTCGCATGGTTTCTATGTAACGTAAGAATATTTTGAATTAGTGAAGGTAAACCTTCAATAACGTGAAAATGCCCAGAACATAAAATTTTTGAAGTGAAACTTCTTTATCGGGGTTTAAAAAAAATTTAGTGTAACATTTTTTCGTTACGCGTGACATTTTTTCGTTACGCGCCATCTTTTTCTTATCCCTACCACGCGTGATTCAACGTATTTCTGTAAAGTTGCAAATAGTAAATTATTTTTTGAAAAATAAGGTCATAAAGAAGTTTCACTTCTTACGTGAGTACACTAGTACACGCACACATTTTTTTTCTTAATTCAAACGTATTTATTTAAAAATGGTTGTGAATGCATTACAATAGGAAGAAAAATAAAACGAGTAGTTAAATCCACGAGTAATTTAATTAACCTTTTTGTCTTTGACTGAGGTGCGCGGGTGCCCGGAGCTGGCCCGGAGAGGTGACCGCACGGCGCCTTGGAACAGAAATCAACTTAATTATTTCTGTGCGCCATGTAGGGTACCGGTGACCTCGTGAAGTTTTTTTTAATTTTCTACGGAACCCTGCGTCCGATTGAACCCAAAATTTAATACTATATATATCTAGACCCATAACATCAATTGGCACATAAATTTTTTTTGTGATTTTCGTCATTATTACTCTGGCAGTTAATGTGTTAATATTACATTTTTATAATATTATGCGAGTAGAAATACATTTAGGAATTAAATAGTATATACTTTTTAACTGATTTTAAATGTTTTTTTTTTAATTTATCCTGTAGTTTCGCACACTTCACATAGCAATCAGATAAAAAGCTTCGAATTTCTATAGAACTAAGCTTGGTTATGAAAAATTGCCTGAATAAAGATGTCAAAGGAAATAATAATATTATGTATGCGCCATGATTACATAATCACACTACCCAAGGTGTGATTTTCTTCCTGCTACTACCATAAATCATTTCCTATTAAAACACCTCGACTATTATTATCGTTTCGTTCTATCAAAGGCCCACATAATTCTACTATCCAATCTCCTGCGCCCACTTTGGCGCCCAATTTTATCATGTGATTATAATGTTATTAATCGTTATGGCCAAAATATGCTCACTTTTGATATTTTTTTAGGCGTAACGATCGTAATAAAAAACGAATTAGCGACCCCTGCGAGGACCCCAGAGGTTAAACCATTACATTTTATTTTTTACAAGAGTAATAAGCGGTATTAAATTTCGAATAATACCGTACAAATTAAATTTCGTGGGAGTCGGACGAAAATGTAATAAGCGATTTTTAAGTCATTTGACTCCGATGCTGTGTAAAATACAAATTATTGAGGCCTGTTTCCATTTTAATGAAAATAACAATTTATTCCATAATTGGTCCACCAATCAATAAAGAACAATAATAATTAATAATCAATTTAACTATAAACTCCAAAGCATAAATACTGTTTGCTCAATAGTGATTGCTTACAAAATGCTAGTCACGTGGTTACCTTAAAAATAATAAATATTGCAGCATATAAATACAGAAACGGGTCTCTACGCCGCGAAGCGTAAATCATTTATATTTATTTCTCGTGAATCATAAATTAGTTAAGGAAAATGTCTCTGGAATCGGGTTTTTATACTTGCAATAATAAAGTATTTTATTATATCATTGTTTAATCGAATAATGTATTGAATAATACAATCTTCTAGCCATACTATAAAGAGGAAAGAATAGTATAAATTTCTCTTTATACTATGGTATAGCTTGATAATAATTTTAAACGAATAAACTAAACAGTCGAACACGCTATATTTAATCACTTGCTTATAAATCTAATAATAATCCTCTGTCAAACGCACTGAAACAAGTTATTGTTATTAATCCACTGTCTGTTAGTCTGATGCATTTGAAATGTAGATAACTACGCTATAATTTTAGACTTATGATTTCGTAACTAATTGTTTTTTTTTTGCATTTAGGTTGTAGGTATGTCTCTTTTCCACTAGTTGAAGTGGTCTTAAAAATATATTCGCATGAATTGGTTAGTCTTAAATATTATTTACGAGAATTTGAAAATAATTATTGTAAACATGCAATGGATGTGTCCGAGTACAACCAACAACTCAAATTAATATATTGGTATAATAATGAGTTGAATTAGAAAGTTACCCCGTTCCATTTTAGGAACCATTCGTTTGGGAATTTAATCCGGCCGACAGAATAATGCTTTGATTAATATCTAGTTATTAATCATCTGTAGAGCCCAACTATTCAACGGTCGCGCGGGATTTACCGATGTTAGTTTCAAATTCGAAATCCAAATTAGAATCCCATTAACAATATGGCCGACGTAATCGCGTGTGTGTATAAATCGCTGGCTTTCCGTGATTCGCTATTAAACATTGTGTATCAGACATTAAATGTGATTCAATGGTTATTGTGGTGTCATAATTATCGCCTTTGTCGTTTATCAATGTGAAGAAAACATATTTTTATCATACATTTTTATTTCGTCTGATCGTGGTCGGTTGTACCTATATACATTTATTTTAATCATATACCTATTATGTTTAATTTTATTCAACAAAGTCGATTATAATACTAATCATTAATGAAAAGATCATTTTATTGGAATTTCCATTCCAAAATTAGAGCAAGTAACGCTTTATATCTGACAGCATTCAACACAAAAATATACATTTAAAATGTACGTCTTTCATTCACGTCATCGATGTAGTCAACATCACACGCAAAAATTTCACGTACAATTTTCAAAATTTACGCTACGCTTTGTAATATTTTTATTACGAAAACAATATAGTAGGATGCCTAAGCCTTTTTAGCCCTAATTTCTCTTAGCGTTTGCTCAAGGCACTTCGCCTGTCAACGTCAATATACCTAATTGAAGTTAACGTGTTTCGCTTCGTAGAAGCTTAGGCACTAAGTAGCATGCTAAGTGCTCCTAGATGGATCGGCGTCTCCGCATTAATACGTCTTTAATACTTGCCTCGGAAATGAAGTGTTTAATAATGTTACTATCAATTTTATGGAAGCGAGGTGAGGTAATACTGAAGGTAATGTTTTACTTGGAATTCTGTTTTAAATTGTGCTTTAAAATGAAGGTTTTGAAGATAGATACTCTTCTTAAAATGTAGGGTGAGTTTAGTTTAGAACTTTGTAATGATGTAATGTTATAATTTTAAGATGTACATTAAACCCTATTCTTTTTCTTATACACTTCGCAATCCTTTCCTTATTCCTTTCGTCAATCCTTTATTTATCCACTTCCCATTCAATGTCAGCAATCCGTTAGCAAAGGCATAAGGTCTGCAGATGATCTTACGACTTTACAAATGTTCATGGGCGGTGATAGTGCTGCGCGGCGTCGACACCATGAGCTCCCCAACCAGCTCATTTGCCAACGATGACATAAAAAGCACTCCGAAGGACAAAATTAATCAATATGATCATGTGTAAGTTATATTCAAAATAATTTGGAAGAAAAAAGGAGATTGTGCTTAAGAGAGATATGAAATTTAAGTAGATCTATCCACTCATGCTCAGTATAATATGATTTCGCGATACATAAAAAGGTTTGTATTCTGCAGGAAAAGTTAGTATACAATTACCAGAAAAAGTAGGCAAAAACTAAAATAATAAGTATTATTACGACCGTTGGATGTATGAAGTTAGTTTAGACTTGAACACACACCATCCAAGTTCCACCCCGTGACTTCTGTAAGTGGACGACAAGTTTTGTTTATTCTTGGATTATATTTAGAGCACACGATAACGATATCGTTGCGATATGTCGTGTCGCGAACTAATTATTTATGGCATGTAGCTAATATTGTAGGGCATCGGTAAAATATTATCTGTAGGGTCAACCGGGGCAAATGCAACTAAAAAATAACAAGTTTCAAGTTTGATCGGTTGCAGTTATCTCCTTTTATATTTGGTCATTTATTTGACCCATTTAGTGATTTTTGTATTTATTTAAGATTATTTTAAACCAATCAAGCAATACAATAGTCTTATAAATAACTGGTAGTGAGAATATTTCCTAAAATTGGTAGAAAAAGTTACATTAACCCCTAGTCGGGGGTAAATGCAACTAACTGCCATAGCTCTTCTTCTATTTCATATAAAACAACGAATATAGAATATATTTATGAGATTTCATGTTATTCATAGGATTTTGAACTGTATTATCGTGTAGCAAGGACTAGTTTTCAGAAAAAAACTTATTTTTCTGATTGTGGGGCAAATGCAACTATTTGTTAGAGAATTAGTGTGGGGAATGAAAAAAACTTATTCATCGATATTTTTTTATTATTCTGCGTGTGATTTGTATCGTACTATTGTGTATTAGGAAACTATTGCTACAATAACGTTGCGATCGTAGATGGCGCCGCATTATTTAGAGGAAAAACTCATTTAAAGTACTTTGATTTACCACTTTAAATCGCAACAAAAAAAAAATACAGTGCCCCTACCTACTAAGTCAATTTTAGTTTTTGGTCAGAACAAATAATATTCTTTGTGTTAAATATTGTTAAAAACGTAAACCAAACAAAATACGTTTATTAGTTAGTCAACCGTTTACTAAAAATTACTTGAACAATCACAGAACTATCCTACCTATCCTTTTTAGTTATATTCTTTAACCACGCTTCTTTTATCTAATTTGAATTTTACTTACGAACCCGTCTCTAGGTATAATATCGAAGAAAAAATCGATGGTTCTTCTTTAATTAATCATAAAGAAAGTATATTTTGACTACCAAGAAGGATACATAATAAATTAAAAATATCGACACTGTCACATCACTAGTGTTTTTAGTTTCATACAAAAATATAAGGGGCTATTGTAACTAATCTCACAGTTGCAATAACCCCATAGTGAAATTTTCACGAGGCAAATGTAACTGCATCAATAACACAAAATAGAGTCAACTAACGCACTGTAATATAAATGAAATAAGCTTAACGGCTTGTGATAATCGTGTCCAATCAAAAACACCTGCAAAAAATCACTCCTAAACAATTTTTTTGTCTACAAAACCCGACACCTGTTTTTACGCACACCAACTTCAAAATAGCGGTTTGACACAATGGCCTATAAATCAAATAGTTTTCATCGTAGTGGCGCCATCTATTACTTGTAAGCTTTATTAGTCGTTGAGCTATTGAATCATAGGTGGCAATATATTACAACAACTCTAATAAATGAGTTATGATAAGGAGTTGCCATAGCCCCATAGTTGCATTTGCCCCGGTTGACCCTACATTAGGTATTTCAAAACATAATATGGACATAACCATGGAATTCTTTGATATATTTGGCATTTTTAAACTTTCAAAATTTTCATTTTTAATTAAATAATGTTACAACCAATATCATGAACCGAATTGTTAGCCACATTTTAAATAATGTACAAATTGTAGGTACACCTATTCATAAAACTAAATCTATAGTTCCAACTGTTTTTATTTAAATATAATTATAACTTAAAAACCGTATGTTATAAAAATCCTACATCTGCCTGCTCACTGGTTGTGTGCGAAAGCTCTCACAAACTTTCTATCTCCACAGTATTGTTTTAAACTGGAAACTGTAAGTTTAACGAAGGTTAAGCAGTGACATTTCATAATTTATGTAAGATATACTAACTCCTAGTAGGTTTATTGAAATATTAAATTAAAGTAATATGAATCACTGGAGTATGTGTAAAAATATTCAATTATTAGGTACTTTACAGAGGACATCTATAATTGAGTTGCAGTAAATGAAGGGAGTTATTATTAATATAGGTATTTCGTAAATATAATAGAATCTTACAACTACGCAAATAACTTTGAAACGAAATAAAAACATACACTAAAATTCACAGTAATACAAATAGACAATTTAAACGTACTAGTAACATATTAACATAATACCTAAGCTCATAATCGCATTATAAGTATACTTTTAAGTATATTGCGCTTCATCTTTCAACAACATAATATAAAATTTATTAAACGTTCGTGGAAGTACTTATTTAAAAATTTTTCATTATCACAAACACTGAATTTTTATCGTGCTTTATTTCCATGCGTCATAACAAACAGAAAATTCTTATAAGCGCGCGTAAATATTTTAAAACTTTATTATTGAAATGACCTCAATCACGCTTTAGTCTATTAAAAATTCATTTTAATCATAAAATTTTGTGGCTCATTAAAATTTACACAAACTGCAAATCGAGTAATTAAAAACTATGCCTAAATTAAAATCTGGTTCAGCCATTTCCAGGTGACCTTTATAAGTCTCGCTAAGAAGTAAGAATAGATTTTTACCTCCGTAATGTCCTTTGTATTATGGAATCTTCGGGAACATTTGAACTATTCCTTTTGCCGGCATTCTTATAAATGGTTTCTAACAAATAGATTTTATGAACTAATCAATTAATAATTGAGTACGTATTTAATGTTACTTCTCTATTATTACATTAGTATATTCCTCCTATTATTTGCGGATTAAAACACCTGTCAAGTTGTATTTATGTTATGGACAATATGATTCATATTAATTCGAGCATTATGTATTATGTCTACGAGTTATAAATAACACGAGCAAGGTGAGACGTATTGTGTTTATAAATAATTAGCACATTATTTCATTAATATAATATGAAATACACTTAGGACATAATATTATATACCAAGTACAAATATTCGTATAAATTTATATTTTAAATTTAGCAACTATATCTAAACAAACAAGGTATTGTTTAAAAGTTAAAAAGGGATAGAATCTCATGATTGTTTAATACATCAAAATTATCAGTAATTAATTATCATGAATTATAGTCATGACCTTATTCCTAGAATATAGAATAGGTATACGTAGTTCAATACCACTATATGACTATTTCTACATGTCTACATGTGAACACGGTCCAATTGCTAGTATCATCAGGTTTCTTCTGAATTCAATATGTCACTCAAAAATATATTTGTATCTGGTAACTTGCAGGAAACTTCTCGGTCTCAGCAGACGAATACCCTATACCAAGCTGACGCCTCCCACGTAGCAGGCTTTTCAATTAAATCTTTAATGTTTGTTTAATTATTCCCTCTGCCTTTTGCCTTGTTTATTTTTAAATAGACTATTTAAAAAAGTAACTAGTTAAGTCGAGATTTAAAAAGGAAATATACGATTCTCAAAAGATTTATTGCTAACGTCAATACCGGCCATTAACAATCGCAAGGAAGTTTCATAAATTGTTCGCGATCTCTATAGAGACCGTATTTCAATTCTTATATCAGTGTGTGTTAACAATCGTTCAGCGAACGGGAAAAGAATATTATCATAGCGCAGTCAAAGAATACTAACTATTAACGTTGCAGTGGTGTTCGTGTAACTTAATTTTTGTCGCTTTCGATATTTCTCTGGTTATTTTAAGTCATAATTGTTTTAATAAAGTTATAATATTTGCACGAATATTTTATTTATAATTTCAATGTATATTTATCAAGTAGTCCGGCGGTTTTATTCGCATACTCTACTCCTATTGATCTAAGCGTAGGTAATGATATCTATATAGGATTACCTATAGGATTATAAATTTTAATGGAATTATTAACAACGATAAAATGTAACTAAAGTAAATGAAATAAATATAAATTAATCCGCAGGAACGCTAGAGACCTAATAGGAACGTGAACATTGGCGGCCTACCTACGCCGTGTGATATTAATCGACGCACGTGTCTACGTGTTTGTTTCGGAGCAGAATTCTACGTTTAAAGTCATTTAAAGTCATATGTGATAAAATGATTTTAGATATAAGAAGAGCTTTTGAAGATAAGCTGGTAGATACGCCAAACTAATTAAATAATTACAAAAGGGAACATTAACATTTGAAATTGTATAACACTTGCCTCACGCACATAAATCACTGGATCGTTAATAATAAATTTTAATTAAAGAAACAGCAGATACTCCTTTGTTCGCACATCGAAATTTTACTCATTAGAAGATTGCATT
This sequence comes from Colias nastes, assembly GCA_907164665.1. NCBI lineage: Eukaryota > Metazoa > Arthropoda > Insecta > Lepidoptera > Pieridae > Colias > Colias nastes. The sequence continues at coordinate 72,510 of CAJQZM010041077.1, read as the reverse complement.
ACGAAAATCGGTACAAGAAAGTTATCTAGTTTGATCTTAATTGTTTACCAGTTGGCTGTGCAAAAATGAACCTTAGATCTTTCGAGTAGAATACAATGAGTATGTGTGAGAAAATTTGCGGTGGTTTTAAACTTCAACCGCAAAAACAGGTGTTTGTTCGAGTCGAGTCTTGAAGATTTATTGAACAGTACTTTTCGACTCATTAGCTAAGTGATACGAACATTGAGCAGAACTTGTAACATTTTTAGAAACCGAGAAAACTTTTACTGGAGCACCTCTGTTTCACTGATCATTTCATATCGTTATGAGACTAAAGTTGGAGATGTTAAATTAAAATTCTCACACCGCGTCTTTCGCAGCTCGTATTAATATTAATAGCTAGAATTTTCAATGAAAACCTATTCAAATTAATTTTAATAAGAACTTTTAAGCATTTCTTATATACCTTTTACTGAAAGAAGCTTGTATCCGAAAGCTATAAATATTTATTTGAAAATCACTAACAGAGTTTACGCAAATTCTATTAGAAATCAATGCTACTCAATATTCCACTGTCTGATTTCCAAACATTAGCTAAATGATTCAAAACACAATGCTATATGCAATATTATTGTGGTCATTATACTGCTCTTCGCACTGTTCTACGAGTACAGAGCAGGCAAATTCCATAGCGAAGGTATTGGGTACCGTTCGATTGCAGTGCATCGTGAGGGGCTGTGATTTAGTCTGTGGCAAAAATTTAATTCCAGACGAAAACCACAGTCTACTATTCGTTTTTATGGTCGACCGTTGGCCACTGGATATGGTTATTACGATCGTTTGGAAATAGCCCCTCTGTGCTCACTCGATGCACTTATCACGGGATGTACTTCAGGCAGTTTGCACGCCATTCGTGTCAGTTTCTAAGAAAAAAATATTATGTTTTTACCACCGTTATTAGATACAACATTACCCTAATTTAATCTACGTTTATATTCATTGTTTAGCTGGGTTTTAATGCAGTACTAAAATACAATATTGAATCAATGGTTGTACGAAATTTTAATTTATGCTTTCTTTTCTTTTTAGAAAGTGTTAAACGGAACAGTGTAAAGTAAATGCCATAATTGGAGCTAAATTTTCAATTTAAAATAATGGGAAGGTATTTTTGCCGCGTCATTCAGTACTTTCCTAGAAATACGAGAAAGGCGCATTCAAAGGAATTTCAAAGAAAAATATTGTTTCATAAAACGAAGCTTTCAACTTCTTCCAATAGTTAAACATCAGGGCTTAGTACTGTAAAACAAATATTTACCAATTAGGATCCTGTTTGCCAGCCGTCCTCCATCTTGCTTGAGACTGAATACAAAATAACACTGCAATACTTTATAAATAATTTCCTAGTTTCATTGTTAATTTAGTTTTGTTTTCTTTTATTTTAATTAAGGAAACTAAAATTCCTTATTATAGAATATTTTAAATTTTAACAAATCCTTTCTACCTAGATAATATTAAGCAAATTATTACCAAAATTTCTGAACAATGAAAAATAACACAAGTTTAATAAATTTCGCAAACATTCTGACGAACATTGAACGAATTAATTAAAAATTAATAGCATTGACCAAATAACGATGCAATGAATATTTTCACACAGGATAGCTTTGTAAAATACAGATATTTCATATTCTGTAAATATTGCGTGTAATTAATCGAATTAATATCGGAAATGGATTTGTTTCGAATTTTCCTTGGATTAAAATAGGTGTCTTTATATTATTTTGGTATGAAAAAAGTCATGTGACACAAAAAATTATTCATGTGACACAAAATGAATAAATAAATATTATTTTAAGTGTCTTACTACGGTATTTATTAAATTGATTGCACATCAAGGGATACAATATAATTTTAATTACGTGTCTACTAATTATTCTTATACTTATAGTTGATGTTTAGGAAATTACATCATATTCATATCACTAATGTTAACATCACGACCTTAATACTAGTCATGATAATATATTATATAATATTATGTATATGTTATTAGCTAATCACTTACTTTCATCAAACTCTAAAAAACAAATTCAAAAACACACTCCTGTAATCTATTGATTAATTTATTCAAACGTTTTTCAGAATAAAAATAGTAACACACAGATTTGTAAACATAATAGTTTTCAAAACATTATAGGCACCGATAATAAAATATTTAGAGACCAATGACGTGTAGCCATTAAGATAGTATTATTTATTTCACTATTTTCATCGCTGTTACCTAGTTCTTGTCAAATATCACATTTATGAATCATGTGAAAGAACACAAGGTAAAACTGTTGAGAAACTGCACCGACAATTTTCCAAGCTTTTGGCACTTTCAAACATTTTTGCCGGGGAAACTTCGCTTGAGAACATAATTCTGTCTTACGAGCAGCGTGCTGGCTTTTGTTACATACAAATCTGGATTGTTCCTTTTCTAAGAAACACGTAAATGTTACACATAGATTTCATTTTAATATCCGGACTTTAATGTACCCAAAAGTTGAAATGTGCTCGAACACAAAGTCAAATGTTTACTTCTGCACGTGGGCTCATTTGAAAGCGCTTTTGAATCTTCGGGAATTTTTATTTACCATAAGGGAGGTAATTTTCATGTAAAGAAATCCATTAATAGCTGTGTTTAAACTTTTTGAATTACGACAGGTAACATAATGACCTAAATAAGCTTTTTATTTATATTTTTTTAATATTTAAATATGCGCCATGGACATAATATGGGCTCTTTCGTATATGTTATCTTTTATTTACTTAAACAATACCGATTTTTATATAAATCTTATACTAATCACTACAACAATGACAAATAAAACCATTTAACAGAGCCATTTAATCACGAAAGTCTTTTAGACCTTATACATAATTCATCAAGTCTCCTTCATCTCCTAGTCTTTGCAATAAAATCAATTAGATTCTAGACTTCAATTGTCAAATCAAATAATATTGAACTGAAGTCGCAATTTAAATTGTATAAATAAGCAGAATTGAATTGGCAAAAGGCAGATAAGATAATAAGGAATTTGTTCTAACAGTAAATTTTGAGATCTAATAAAATTCATGAATTCATACTCAGGTACGTCTTAATACGAATTGATTCAATTTTGGTAAATTGTTCATTAATGTATTCAATTTTAAATATACGTCTGTATTTAAAATCTAGACAAGATTTTCAATAAGAATTAGTTAACTGTTTTGTAAAATTTTAAATGCTTTTATGAATGTTTAAACTTATTAATCTATGTATAAATTTTTTAATTTCATTAAAGATTACGTTCAAGAGATTACCGTTTTTGGCTCAGAATGATATTTTACTAATTATTATAATTCAAGTGCTTAGAAGCGTTTTCGTATAAGCAACAAAAAAAAATCGCTCACTAAGTGAGGAAATAAAACCTACATATTAATAAGTAATTGCACAGATTAATATGAAGCTTCCAAACGATCACTCACCATTGTAACTATCCACTATCGTAACATAATTCATGTAGGAAAAAATATCAACTTTACAATTATAAAAACCAAACTTCATCATCATAAACAGCTCATATTTGTTTCAACTGCAAACAATCCTCTGAGATTTTAGTACAAATACCAATCAATATAAGCACGATAAAGCTATCATCAGCCAACCATTTCACAGCCATACTACTTTATATTAAAAAACATTACCAAAGGGAATGTGGTTAAAACGAAGGAAAATAGTGAAACGCATCTCACGAATGTTTTACAATTCAATCGTCCATTACGGTCAGCTGTTAATTTTAAACTGTTTTAATGAATATCAATTGACTATGGAAGTGAAAATTTTAAATAACACTTGCAAACATTTATAATTAGTACTTACTTTCTTTATTAACCTGAGTATTTACATTTATTTATTTATTTATCAATCCTTTATTGCACTTAAAGCTTATACTAAGCACAAATGGCGGTCTTATCGCTTTAAAGCGATTTCTTCCAGACAACCTTTGGTACGTGGAGGAATAAATATAATAGAAAATAAACATTTACTGATGGTTTCGAGTATACTTTAATTGTATTGAACAGTCAATGATACGTAATTATTTTAAGCAATTATTTAGACTCAATTAACGTCTAAATATATATTACTCGACGGACTGACTGACATACTGGCCGATTAAGGAAAGCTGGCATCTTCACAGTACTCACACTTATGCAATTTTACTATACAGTATGTTCAAAAATAAATACGATTCTAGTTTAAGAGTAGACTTGAATTGTAAAATGGGTGCGTTGTAGATAATATGAAAGCTCTCATAATTTATATGTAAAATTACAATTTAAAAGTAACTCAATCGATGAACTTAATTATTTATTCTCATAATCAATTGTAAAATAGTATTGATAATCATTCAATTAAGGGCCGATTTTTCAATGCTTGGATAAAACTTATTCGTCGAATAATGTATAAATCTACCATTTTAAAAACGTATTGTTATTGCCCGTATTTGACAGTTTACGTGACATTTTAACATTATCGTGTAATACATACTTTATTGGACGGATAAGTTTTATCCAAGCATTGAAAAATCGGCCCTTAGTATCAAATAATAATTAAATTTAATGTCATATTCAAAATAACGATATAAACAATACAATTAATAACACATGCGCTCACTCCCAATACAATACAATCGAAACCCTAGCACGTAAGAGATAAGGTTACATTACAATAAAAGCTGTATTGTTCAGCTATGTATGAAAATTTTAACTAACGGCGCGCGTTTACATTTTGTTTACAAAACATATTAAAATTATTACATAATTTAACCTAGGAAAAGTAAAAAAATATTCTAATCCGCGTACCGCGAAGTAGTTATCTCGTCGAATATAGTTAGTAGTATACCTAACGTCTTTGTTTAAATTACATCACCCTGTAATTATAAACAATTGCAAAATAAAAACAATAATTGTCTCCTTCACTCTCATAAGCTAGTCTGCGCGCGAGAGAGACTGGCAGACTTTTCATGATGCGTATGCAGTATGACGTCACGCCGCGCGCGTCTTCATAGACACTACACATGTGCAATGTGTAAATGTGTTTACGTTACAGCTCTTTATAATCGGCCAATAGTAAACTATCAACGCACAGCCCAAACCACTGGACGGATCGGGCTGAAATTTGGCATGCAGGTAGATGTTAGGACGTAGGCATTCGCTAAGGATGGATTTTTATTTTTTATTAATTCTACTTCCAAGGCGATAAAATGGGGAAAATTTATCTTTTCCACGCAGGCAAATCTGTGGGCAACAGCTAGTTACTTATACGTTTAAATTAAATAGTCATGTATTAAGTTTAAGCCCACAAGACTTTGAATATAGTAAACAAAAAAGGTCCTTAGCAAAAACTGCAGTGCAGTATAAAATTTGAACAAACTCTACCCTTTTCAGTCATTCATTTTTCTTTTACAAACGCTTTTGAATTGGAATTAGGTCTCACAACAGGTGTACTATACGATTAAATAAAGTAAATTAAAACATTAACGAAGAGTATTATTGTGATAATCAAATTTTCGAGTTCAATCTAAATAACTTATTTTAATATCATTCCATTCGTTACTTGGAAACATATCCATCAAAAGTTATCAAACAAATCATCCAATTGTTTTCGTATCATTTCAATATTAGCATACAATGTATCGATAAACAGGCATTTTCGTTTAAACATCCGTTGTTATACCAGCAGAATAACTCAATTTTGCTTCCAGTATTAATTTTGTCATTCAACAGAATGCATGACGGGCTCGCCTTCCATGCTTATCGCCTATAGCACTTTGTATTCTGTGTATCGTACGTTAGTAGATATTAATTATTATTAAAAAATACCTAAATCTCTACTAATGTTATAAATACAAAGTGTGTTTGTTAGACTTTCTATCACATCGTAGAGGAGTGATTTTACGATATTATGATTTTTTGTATCTAGAGATAGTTAGGAGCCTAGAGAGTGACATAGGCTCCTTTTACCTCGGTGAGAATTTTCACGCAGACTGAGTCACGGACGCAAACTAGCATCAATTCTAGTAACAGGGTGTTATGTTATGTTCTAGTAGGTATATAATATTATTATGCTTGAAAAACATAAGTAGAGGGTAGTGATTCGTTGTTACTTTATTATAATACGTCAGAAATATCATTATAATTCCGTATATAATTGGAAAGATATCATTTTTCATGATATCAAGCAATTTTCGATTGCATGTTACAATAACAGCCAATTATTTATTATTTGATTTGTATCGAGCAGAAATTCTTGCTGTAGAAAATAATAATACGAAAATATAAACGCCGTGTTATTTTAAACGTAGATATTTCTAATTTCTATGTGAAAATATAATAACGAAGAAATAACATTTACACTTAAAAAATAATAAGTATAATAATTAAGTTTGTATATTATTTTTATTTTGCTAACAAAATAGCTAATGCTAGGCTAGCTAATGATTGAGAATCCAAAAGCACTAACGAAAGAGAAAAAAAAAACATTCCATACAACGCAAGGATATCTGCGCTATTGTCCTATTTATTTGCTTATGTTAACATCGTTTATATGCTATTTAATAAAGTCCTCTTGCGTTGACAGTTTCACAGAACAATATATAAACGTTCGTCAGTCACTCAGCAGTGTGCTGGCGTTGTTTCCGGGGAACTAATGAGAAAAATAATGGCCTTTATCTCTGGTATTGAGTGCTCAAGGGCTTCACGTTATCTGCGACCGCAGCCCGGAGGTGCGATAATGAGTAATTCCCAGTTCATTATGGGAAACAAAAATAGAAAGAATTATCTAGTGTGTTCTACTGTCTATGGTCTATGCAATAGGGTTGTTTTGATTGTCTATGAATTCAAAAATAGCAAGAAATACATAGTGTGTTCTACTGTCTATGCAATAGGGTTGTTTTGATTGTCTATGAATTCAAAAATAGCAAGAAATACATAGTATGCTCTACTATCTATGCAATACGTAGGTTTGTTTTGATTGTCTACGAATTCAAAAATAGCAAGAAATACATAGTGTGTTCTACTGCCTATGCAATAGGGTTGTTTTGATTGTCTATGAATTCAAAAATAGCAAGAAATACATAGTGTGTTCTACTGCCTATGCAATAGGTTTGTTTTGATTGTCTGTGATTTTTAAGAATATATTTAGTGTGGAAAAAATTAGCTGGGATGCAAAACAGTATTCTTCGAAGGAAATTTTTAAGCATCCGAATATTATTACGACTTGTAATTGGAGAATTAATTGAAATTGGCTAAATTAAAATTAATTAATAGCTGTTCATTTAATTGTCAAGCTATTAGCAACTTATAATTATTACTTACTCATTACTACTTCTCAACTTTAACAGCAGTTATTTTAAACTAAGACAAATAAAGAAAAATAGCATAATCAAAGTACTTTCATTAAGTTTCTTTTGAACAAACCGACGATAAATTGATATTAATGACTTCAATTTATACATGAGTCGTTTTGATGATCGTAATCAATTTGGTTTGTTTCAATTCGATCCAAATTCATTTCACCTTTCATTTTCAAATTAAAATTAAAACACTTATTATAATGTCATTACTTTTTAACACAAAACGAAATAAGTTTTAAGGGTGAAACATTTTTTATTTTATTTTAAAATGACTACATTAACTACATATTAGCATGTATCAGCTGTATATTGTCACGAAGGTAAATTAAGCACACGTTTTACTTATATCTTAAGATTGTAACAAGCACGTAGTGCATAGTATAGAAGCCATGTTGAATACAAAATAAATGAGTCGTTATGGACAAGTTATAAAAGCTTGTCTCGTTGTTTTATTACCATAACACGAAATCTGGCAAAGTGCACACTACAGTTGACAATTTTGACTATTTCTGTACATTTGTAAATTAAATTTTATAACATTTAGTTTAATATACCCATAGTGTCAAACTCTAATTCTCATCCTATTAAAATCGTTTTATAAGTTGTTCCACAAACCAAATAGGATGTATATTACTCGAAACATTGTTGATATTTCCGTAGCTGTTGTAACATTGTTTGTACAAAACAAACAGAAGAATAACGAATATGCCAGAAACAAAAGGTATAGAGAAATTCTCTACCTGTCACAATTGACTTGGTTTCAAAGCGGAATATACATTCGAGAACCTAAAAATACTAGACTGTTTGCACAATAATAATTTGAAATAACATTTCGAGCTATCGATACTGTTTTACGGCTTTATTTCTTCAAAAACATGCAAAAAATTTGATACTATGTTATTCAAATTCCTTTCTTCACGTAATTAACAATATATTTTATATGAATTGTATTTTGAGTATGAATTGTACGGTTGTATCATAAATATGTTGTTTTACTTGATTTAAATTTAAATAAATATGCAAACAATTGTTTCTTTTAAATCAGCTGTTTATAAATGTATGGTACAGGATAATGAATATTCATACAGCGAAATGCTATCTCGGAATAAGATTATGTAGTTTCGTTTATCTTTTTAAATCTATAAAATGTTTCTAAGACGATTTATTAATTCTTAAAACCATAAAGAACATATTGCGTAGGTACGTCTTTTCACTGTATTGATATTAATATCGATTATACATACAGTTACAATAAAGCAATCTTTTTTTCCATTAAAAAATCCTAAAGAAAATAACAAAAAGATTAGAAGTATACTTTCAGTAAAAGGCAATAAATCTATTTTAATTACTAAGTAATAAATCAGTTAAACTTACGACTGTTGAAGTCTTTTTTATTTTTGCCACATTTACATAATACAATCAAAATTGCCACATAATTTACATAACGAACGTGATTAATATTTTAAATTTCTTTATTTCCAGGTTACACAAAATTTTACGAAATTTCATGAAATTACAATTTAAATCAATGATTTTCATTTTAATTTCGAAACACTATCGTAATAAAAACCAAAGTTACTAAGAATATAAATAAATAATAATTACATGTCAACCTAATTTCAATTAAGTAGGACATTTTTAACCCAGGTGTCATTTAAACCGGCTACTCACGCACCTGCCGCAGGGACAATATTGGAACAATCTCGGTTGGACGGCGCGGCGGTCAGAGCAATTTTTCTGTTCTCTTAGTTGCCCCTGCATACCCATACAGTATACACATTACACATTACACATCACAATTAAGGAGCCAATTAAGGTTGCAATTCCAATATTGCCCCTGCTGCACGTAGGTGAGTAGCAGTTTTAAGTCTTTACACTCATATTTTTATTACATAACTTTCATAAAACTTAGTAATATTATCACTTTAGTTCAGCCTACACTAGTTCTGCAGATGAGCCCGAGGACATTATCTTGAAGGGAAACATTAGTAACGGCGGTGATAAAACCGCCAAATATTATTCACATCACGCGTCTGTCGCTCCATTTTTCTGATCCTCGAATACGAAAATGTATATACGCTACGGTTAAAGTAATAAAATACGGAAGGAATTATTCAGAATTACGTTTATTTTACGTAACAATGTGATAACAATTTGCAATAAATTACTGCATTTTGTTGAGAAATAATTTGTATAGACAGTAAGTATATCAATATTATTATAACTATAGCTCTGTGAAAAGTACACATAAGTCGGTCCATACATATCATATTACTAGATTTCCGCCCGCGGCTTCGCCCGCGTTTTCAAAGGAAAACCCGCATAGTTCCCATTCCCGTGGGATTTCCGGGATAAAACCTACCCTATGTGTTAATCCAAGTTACCTTCTATATGTGTGCTAAATTTCATTGTAATCGGTTCAGTAGTTTTTACGTGAAAGAGTAACAAACATCCATACAAACTTTCGCCTTTATAATATTAATAGGATAAAGTGAAAGAGTTTGTTTGGTTGGTTGGTTAAACGCGCTAATCTCAGAAAGTAGGGGTCCGATTTGAATCTCAATTTCAGTTTTAGATAGCCCATTTATCGAGGAAGGCTATATAATATCATCACGCTAAGATCAATAGGAGCAGAGCAATGCGGGTAAAACCGCGGGGTTCAGCTAGTAACAGATAAAATACATATTATACAACTCTCTTTCTGTCAATTTCATCTGTGTGTACAATAAAGAGTTTTTTATTTATTTTACAATATCCCTCTTAACACTTTTATTCACGACAAACTAGCGCAGTAATAAGTTGTCAATATGCTACCGACCATAAAAGGAATTTCAGGACTATAACATGATTGTAGGATAGGCTAAGGGTTATATTATTTGAGTTTCACTTGGCTTTTTGCGCGAATATAGGCACTATCTAAGGCAATATCGCATTGTTCATATGAGCGCTTATCCTAGTTCTCCAAATTTTTTTTTACAAAAACAAACTCAACCTAATACCACGTTAAAAATAATCACCCATATTTACGTATAACACTTATATTAACATGTCACAGTTAAAAGATACCCAAAATAAAACTTGAGTCATATAAATAAAGTCCAGAGAGTAATTTATAAGAAAATATATTGTCTTAGAAGAGAAGAGGCCGGTTCGTCAGTATCGTTTATCGACACTTATTAACATGATCCTTAGATAAATGCGCAAATAAAGCGTAATCCGTCCATCAGTTCACCACCCAACCCCTAACGAAGAGTAAAGTCGCGTTTAAATGAAATTTTCTGATATTTACAAGCAAATATTATTATTTTATTGTTTTTTTATTTTTTTATTTACTGTAAAAAGTTTTTATTTACTTGCTGATTGGTACTAAAATATCAGTCATTATTGATGATAAGTTATTTAAATTTTTATTTGCGGAACAGAATTAACAGGTTGAAACAAATATTAAATAGAAGAAAAAATTAGATATTTGCTTTTTGCAAAAAACAAATTATAATAAGCAGGAACATAGGATAAAAATTCGGATAATAATTGAGCTACAGTCAACATTGTTCGTTTAATTTTAAAGGTCTTAATCATCTCACTGAAGTTCTACCATTGTCCCTTTGGTTTTTATACAAATTATATACAAGACATAAAGAATTATCAAGCATCCATAATTGGGCTAAATACATTGTGTTAATATGAAAAACGAATTGATAAAATACATTTTATCAAAATTAAAGTAAGTATCGACTCTACATTATATTCGTCTCATGAATAAAATAGCTGGTGAATAATACAAGAGTCAATTTACTTATAAAGAGCTGTTTATCTCAAGAAGTAGATACAAAATAATCCAGATTACGACGTTAGTCGTAAAACTGTATTTTATAGCACTAATATCTAAATTTTTGATGCCACTCGTAGAGATCGATTTAATACGGAGCAAACTCAGTATAATAATTAACTGTTTTATGTATTATCCGCGGGTCTTATTGCTGTATCTTATGAAGATCAAACTTAGAACTATTTTGTACTAGCTTTTTACTTGCGACTTCGCCCGCTAAATCAAGGCCAATTCCTATACGAATAAGTTGTTTCACCGCAGTAAAAAGTAGCCTAAGTACTTCAACTCTCTCCCTACACAAGAATCATGCCACAAAATTGCCCTGTTGTGACGCGACAGAAGGACAAATACACTTTCGCATATATAATAAAGTAAGGATTGGAAGTGCTGATTGTTAACCCAATTGCATGTATGGATGAAGAGTTTCGCCTGAAATGGGTCGCGTCCGCGGACGGATACATGTCTTCAAACTGTCCCGCCCTATGTCACAATCCCAACATTAGGGTTTATAGTTATAAGTTCCGTTTTCAATAATTTAAGACGTGATTTATGATCGGATATGCTTAATACTACGTTGTTTGAGGTAAGTAAGTAATAAACGAAAAAACTTATACCTAGGTACCTAATTAATTATGTATTACAATTTTAAAACTAACGTCTTTAATTAGTGAATACATAACTAACATAAATAATTATCTATTACGAATAAAAATAAGTGAAAAGAACAAAAAGTAGTAAGAAATCCTGCATAAAAATGTCCTCACAGCGTTAAATAATTCAGAAAACAGGCTTGTTTACAAAGTTTTATTCTTGACAGCAGTACACTAATTTAGCGTTTGCGAAACTGAGATCGTGTTGGCCATCATTATGAGTACGTCTTTAGGATTTCATCATCTTTAATCGTAGCAGACAGGTCTCCTCTAATGAGAAAAATAATGAGCGCCTACGGGGACTCAAAGCTGGCCTTAATCAACACCCCACGTATCGGAATAACTCTACCTTTTGCTAAACTATTCCAATGGAAAAGAGGCGATAATTATTTTCAGGTGTATCTATTTACGATCTTTCGATGAAGCGTTTTATTTTCTTGGCAAACAAATTAAGGGTTTCCCAATTGGCTGCTTGTTACTGATGACAGTGATCAATCGTGATAGCTTTCTATGGTAAGAGGAAAAAAGGTTGGGTGTATGTTATGTGTGCAATGTATTTACTCTAAAAATTGTGTGTAATTTTATGGTTACCATCAATATTTTACAACTCATGTCTTGAGCCGGGCTTAAGTTGTTATTAAGGCTGTTAAAAAAAACTAACTATAATGTAGGTTGCATTTAAAACCCGGAAGGAGTGTACTTATAATTTACATAGAAAACTTACGTGGTAGTAAAAACATTAATTTCCTGTTCATACTTACAGCAGTAACGCAAAAAAGGGAGAAAATGTAACAGAAATCGTTTTAATCTAAAAAGAGGTAAAATACGGCAATAATGTACCTTTGTTCCGCTTTCGACTTCAGTCTTTGAGACCTTAGGATTTACGAGTGGTGCAAGAAATAAGAGGTTAAAGACGCACCTACATTTACTAACTTGTGTAAAAAAGTGAAAATTTTATTTTATCAAACAATTTTTAGTTGTTTGTGATACTGGACTACGAATGTTTGTATTTTATATTTCTATTTTCGGAATTTTCTTCCTTGTATTTTATTAAGCTCAAATGAACACAAACGATATAGTATTTTATACAGACTAGTTCTAAGTCCTTACATTTGAAATCAGTATTCAAACACAACCGTAGTAATACGTATAGGACATTACCGGGAATTAAACACAGTAAATTTCAGGAAATAACCACAAGGCCACACTATAACTGTAAGGTATCAGATAGGTCCTTGGAATAGCCACGGAGAGCATTCCGCATAAAAGTCTATCTCTTAAACATGTCTTATGACTTACATTATTTGCAGGAGCAGGTTCGAGGTCAAAACGAGCAGGCGAATCCCGTCAGTAAATCTCGTAAAAAGGATTTACCCATTGTATCCCCGCCGATTTACTACCACAACATAGTTCCATATATCTCGGCATAGTTTTTACACTTACGTGAGTTAGATTTTGTATTTCACGGCCCATATCGATATTGAATGATACATAATAAATTGTGTAAGCCTAGGAGGCTTTTTATATTATTTTATGATATGTTTTATTATAAGAGAAGAATAACATCAACCATGTTTTATTTCATAGTGAAATGATAATTTGAAGATTGGTTTCAGTGAGCACATAATTTACATTAATAAAGAAGTCTAAATTTTTAACCTTGTGATACATTAATTATTTAAAAAGGATTAAATGAAAATCCTGTATCTTGTTACCTTTCGCTCATTTCACGTATATTTTTACAGATTGGTCGACACTTGCCTTCTTAGTGTTTTACCTTACAGCATGGGTTGCCTGGAAGGGATTCTCATTGAGTGATAGTGGGACCGTCTTTGGATTTAATTGAGTTATGTTTGTTTTTGTTTTTATATAATACTAGTACTGTAGTGACAGTATAATAAATATATAAATGAATTATTAACAGTATTATCAGTTCGTTTCATTCCCAAACTTAAGCTTTAGTAGATTTAACTTATCAAAAAGTTGTAACTCTTGTTATCTAAAAACTATAGAAAGAAGCCAATCGAATGAAACCAGAATAAAATCATATGCTATTTGATAAAATGAGCATAGCTATAAAGAGTATCCGTGTATTCGAAGGAAAAGCGTAAGCTACTATTACATATAAATATACATAGTTTAGTACACAGCCGCGCCCCTTCCTTAACATGGAAGCGATTTCTATATATGTTCCATGAGTCAGGTAACAGGCGCCATTCCCATTACTATATTTGCTAAACAAGCTACTTGCTGGCGACTCGACGAGACGGTAATGGATTTCTGACGTTGAAATAAATGATAGATTACTTTATATAAACCAATAAATGGGTTCTACATCAGAATGTTGCGTAGACTTCACGATTGATCGGCTTTGTAAATTATATTTTTGTGTGTTTTACCTCGTATGGGTCACGAAACAAAATATGAATTTTGTAATGGATCTGCAAATCAATATCAATCATGAACAAAATTATTCTAATGTTCATGTTAATATAATTCAGAATTTCGTTGCATCTTTAATAATTTCTGCTCTTACTTAAAATAAATATACATTTAAGATCTGGAATACAGTTTTTAAACCTAAAGTACCTAACTTAACAACTTCTTATTGTGCCAATATCATTCAAAACGACAAGATGTCCTTACAAGTTACACTAAAAAGCATCTTTTGAACTTCGGCCTTCCAGTGTTCAGGATCAAGTGCGATACTATTATTACAAATGAGTGCCATAAAGACGGCGGGCGAAGTGATTACGCAACCTATCAGCCCTAGAACGGAACGTTTGTCAAATGACGTCACGTGCGATCTGCTACCATATAACTTTCACTCACTATTATTAGTGTATTCAAGCAATTTTCCCACGATTTATGACGTTAGTTACAAATGATGGAAGAACTTTGATATTTGCTCCGTTTCAAATAACTATTTTGGAACGATTTCAATTTTATCTGTGACTTGAAAATGAAATGTTCGTTCGTACAATGTAGAGAACCAGAAAAAATACAATAGTTCAATTCATTTTATTTGGTGTTGAAACAAATTGTGCTTTGATTGCGATTTGCGTTGTATTTTTATAGGTATACGTATTCTAAGTTTGATCAATATTTTTCGAAAAAATATTGAGAAATATGTAGTGGGTACAATGAATAAAAAATACTATTTGGTTAAGCTCATTCTTATCTATTTGTATTATGATAACTTATACAAACTTAATGAACATTATAATATGAAATTATTTACATCGTTTATTATAAATTTTAAAATATCTTAATCCCATTTAATAATTAACAAAATATATTTTAATTATGCTAATGATTTTGCTTTCAAATAACTTCAATCAAATAGAATATTATATGAATAATTTCTTTATAACCAGTCGTCATAAAGCCGATGAGAAATTCACAAGTTTAAATGAAAATAAAATCAAATTACGTTTCGCTAGCAAAGTCAAATTTTCAGTAATGCAATTAGTATTCTTATGAAATTATATCGCAGTTTCGCGCAATCGTTTTTACTATCTTTTAAAACTTCAGTTTCTTTTTTACATAATTTATCCATAACTTCAATTAGGTTTGGCGTCAATTGTAGAGAATTAGTATCACTTAATTAATTAATTACAAAACAGAACATTTGAGTTGTGGCGAAAACTGGAATTTCTCCAAATGAGCACAGCCTTGAGAAGAATGAGTTCAATTAATTAACATTAGCTGCTACATATACGAATAGTTAGGATACTATGGAGAGATTTTCCACATACTTTATAATGCACATGGCACTCTAATGTACAGGAATAAATTAATAATACACAGGTACCTAACGTTAAATTTAATATAAGAAAATGTTTGAAGCTCTCTAAAACACCACAGGTAACATTGATAGCCTTTTCAATCAGTAAGACGTTTATTTTCTTTATTTGTCAGTAATAATTACATATACTAAATCGGCCGGGAGATACTGACACAAAATTTTGGGCAGTTGTAACAGTATGGCGGTTCTACAGGGGTCTTAGTCCGCATTCACGTCGGTATGGCGGTCTGTAAGTCACACCGGAGAAGTATGGCATGACACTACCGCCTACTTCTTTTTTATGGGCTATCGGTAAATTTTAAAATGTTTGTGGAACAAATCGTTTGACACTCGAAATTTATCCGACGAGTTCGACTAACGCCCACGCGCCTAGACCCCCGATACCAGCGTTCTGACCATTCTTTTACTTTTTGTCATTGCGTACTAAGACCCCTGTAGAACCGCCATACTATTACAAATAAGCCAAAATTTTGTGTCAGTATCACCCGGCCTAAAAGAGCTATTGACTTTCGATATAAGAATTAAGAATAAGTAATATTAGGACTGCCTTTTAAAATACTTATTAGTAGAATAATGCTTCACACTAAAAAAGGTGAGTGTGGTTTCACTTTTCATTTTTTGAATCACCGTTCAGACACCACGATCCGCTGCGGCCACGCTCGCAGGAAAATGTTGGAAATATCGATCTATTAAATATGACGAATAAATTTCGTTGTTATAAAAAGTGTTTTATTTTCTGTTAAGCACATTATCCTTATGAGATTATTATTTTAATAAAAAATTTCTGCCATTCTTTTTAATATTATCGGATAAATGATAATTTATTTTTTTCAATTCTCATACGTAGATAAATTTAACACAGAATTAACACGTTATTCTGACTGTGACAATACTTGACATCGTTTCATATTAAAACCAAAATTTCCATTAAAATAGAAATATAGAAATAGAAAGATAATACATTAATTTAAACTATTAGACTGTTTAAATTAATATATTAAGATACTAGCTTACCGCCCGCGGCTTCGCCCGCTTTGTCTAAAACCTAATAAATTATATACTAAAACCTTCCTCTTGAATCACTCTATCTATTAAAAAAAACCGCATCAAAATCCGTTGCGTAGTTTTAAAGATTTAAGCATACAAAGGGACATAGGGACAGAGAAAGCGACTTTGTTTTATACTATGTAGTGATTATTAATTTTGAACAGTCTAATAGTTATCATACAATAAAATATTCTCAATAACCTCTCCAACATACTGAATAATGACGTATAAAACACTCATGTCATTTTCACACCAGTACCCTTACCATGAGTTCATTCGAATCTTGAGTTCACTTACTGCATTCGATAGCGAATAATCTACAATCATAATAGTATTTTTCAAAGCGTCTTTCAAATAAGTTGAAATGAAATGAAATAAAATGAAATGAAATGAAAATTTATTTGTTGTTCAAGGTATTGATTATTATCATCTATCGAAAACGGTACAAGATATGATACGCTAGAGGTAGTATTTCGATAGATTTTTTTTACTTTAGACTCATACTATCAAATAAGTTGTATTTGACCGTACAATAGTATTAGTACCGATATCTATATATTATAATAGTAGTAATTTTCCATACAATCTTTTACGTACTCGCTAGCGAGTAGGATCACTGTAAACTCATGGTAGGCCTACACACGTTCTGTGGAGTCACGTGCTCTTCAATACAACCGGCGGCTTATGTAAAAATTTCGCTAATTAGAATAATACTATTTGATCGGGCTTGTTTACAGCTTATGTAAGTTTTGCATGCGAATCGGTGACTTTATCTTTGCCTGGTGGTTGTTTATTTTTATAAACATATAGCGAGCGAATATGGGCCACGGTTGTTATGGTTAAAAACACAGTTAACGTATCTGGAAGAACCATTATTACACCTAGTTAATAGTATAAACATCTAACTTAATATTAAATACTTAATATGCTTTTCTGTTTGCTTATTACAAAATGATTCTCACATAATCTTGGAAATTGCCATAAAAATCGGATCCATATTTAGCACACATGAAAGTAAAATTTTACAAACATACAAGACCATAATATAACATAATACGATTTGTGACATTATAAAAATTATAATAAAAACCACAAAAAACGTATCTCAAAGAAACGCGACTTTTTGTCAATTTCAAAGATAAACACTAATAGGTTTTGTATTTCAGCCGAAATAGATTCAATACGCGACGCTTTATACGTCTTTAGATGAATATCTGAATTAATCATAATAGACTAGAGTAGATACCTGCCTGATTTAGTAAAAGCTCATTATCACACTGTTTGTATGCATTTCCTGAGAACATTTACTATGGTAATGTTTATTTTTTTTTTACACCATATGAAAGTAGAGATTTTAATAAATAAAAGGCTCCCCAAGTTTTTGAAAAAGCTGATATTTTTACGGGTGACTTTTCGATTGAAAATTAGGTTGTTTTTTTGGTATTAATTCAAAAAAAGGCGAAAAAATAAATATTTTCAATCAAATAAATTACAGTGTATTTGGGACATAATAAAGTAAGTTTTCACCAAATTTTGTAGAAAAAACAATAAATTTTGAAGTAGATAAAAATAAAAAACCAAAAACTTGGTTTTTTGAATTTTTCACCTAAATTTTGAGGTTATGTGAAAAAATTGTTAATACAAAAGTTGTAGATCCTTTTATTACCTACAACTTTGCCATTGAACTTTTTTCCGTAGGACTTGTAGTTTTGTCGGAAATCGAGAGAGACCATTTTTTTCTCTTAAAAGCTCCCCCCTCCCACTTCCCGAACTCGGATTGACCGTAATATATTTTTCCTTTTATTTTCATCATATTCCCCTCCTTTTCTAATGGGTTTCATCCGACTGCGATTTTTTTTATCTTTTTATTATTTTTAAAGGCTTCTACCCCAGTCTTTAATGGGCCTTGAGAGCAATGTATTCAAACGAGCTATTCATAACACGAGTCATTCGCAGCTGTCGTTATTTCAACGCGCAATAAATCGAGAAATTAAATTATTCATTTATATTTACGATCTAAGATGACAATCAGCCTTTAACGAATACGAAGAAAATTAATGAAAATTAATTCTAACTTGATACTGAAATATTGACGTTTTATATTCAAAGACGATGAATGGTAACTAATTTCTAAAGTATATTGCTTGAATTCAATGGAATTGAAAATTAAAATTTATTAATTTTTGGGTTTTAATGAGACTCAGTTATTATATTCTATGAAGAAAGAGTATGCGTGAATATTTTTTAATAAATCTATAGAACTGAGTGGCATAGCGAGATGATGATACAGAATGTAGTAATACTAAAAAAGTGGAGGTCTTAATCTTATTTGCTTCTTATCTTGTAACGTGTCGATTATTATTTGTCGAGTAAACATAGTGCTCAAAGAACTATCTCACCAGCTTTAATATCATAAAATTATTTTATTTTAATCAGAACTTTCTCTACTATCTCTTCTATTTCAACACTATAAACCCTATTAAACTCTTAATGCTCTTACATTATCTTTAGAACTGTTTATCTATGTAACACCTTTTATGTTACTTTTGAATAAATTAGTACTAAAGTACAGAACAATAGGGAAAGGTGTCTCTTTAATCAAAGACCCGATTAACTTTTATTACCCCGTTAAACAAAGCATAAGGTACAGCCGTTTAACTTTTATTACAAAACGGCTGAATTGTATAGTTTAATAACGCATATAATTATGATAATGAGTTTATTGTAACAAATATAAACTTTGTACAAAATATCTAATAGACACAACATTTAAATTTATTCGTAAGATAAAATATTCAATCATCTTTTTCTATCATTTTATCTAGAACTGTATAGACGTTCTACAATACAAAAATCTATAAAACATCCTATTTTACTCGTAGACAACAGCCTCTTACTACTATATTGTTGCATTTTCACCAAAGTTGCGCAAAAATTCAATTCAATCGAGTTTCGAAAGTCCTTGAAAAATGTATTAAAATTCTTTTTTTCAGGATTTGGATGTACGAACGGTGCAACTTTTGCAATAAGGCAAAATTGTATACTTTACAGTCAGATAGGTATAATATTTCAAAGTATTTATTTATCTTATAGATAATTTATTTTTGTTATATTATTAATTAAATGTTGTTTGAATTTGATATAACACATTTCAAAATAAAATATTATGTTACTTTCTATTCAATCAAGGAAAACCGCGATAATACAATCAATTAATGGACATGTGCTGCCATTCAGTGTAGGCCGCAAATTACCGTTCATTGTTAACATGAAAACATTGAGTTTGTCTTAAAAATAACAAGTGTTTAAGTTGTTATAATCACGTTTAAAAACTCATAGTTTCATGAAATTAGGTGAAAATTTGTTCTTTTCTCAGAACAAACGCAAACAAACACACTCAATCAACAATGTATGAGTACCCAACTTTATGACTTAACGACACTGTAAAGCTGAAAGTAATGAAAATTTCAGTACCAGCTTACTTCGCCCAGACCCTTACATCTTACGTCGCTTATATGGTTGATACGTTTAAAAGTTTGTCACGTTTAAACTTGCCATTTATAGCTTTTTATATCTATTTTATCACCCTTTAAACGTGCTAAGAAAACAATAATTATAAATGAACACTATAGCGTGCAATCTCGAATACATTTATATTCAGTATAAAATACCTAAATAACGCACAATGCTGACAAGTAACCCGTAATCTTAAGGCGATTATGGTACTTCAGCAGTCAGCTTATTGGCGGCACAAAACCATATTATTAGCGAACAAAAATTGTGTTAATGATCAACATTTACACAACGTGACATAGGTGCTATAAACATGCAATACGTCCTACTAGGATACTCATTGCATACGGAATTGTGACCGCAAAATGTGCGAAGCTTAACAGCAATTACCTGAATATAAGCTTGATCAAATAACGGCTAATGCACTCAAAACAAACTAATCTAAAATTTCAGTAGTTAGGTTTAGTCACGAAATATTACATATATCCGGGCTTTCGCGGTTACAGTGTAGAAGTTCGTTAATTCGGACATTCAAATAATCACAAATAGATGGCAATATTAGCTTGAAGCAAATGAGAATAATTTAGATCCCCCGCTTACATCGGTATCACGTTGTTTAATTGCCCCACGAGTAATTCAGGTTAATTTTCAGTGTTCCCGACGATTTGTTTTGTGTCAACCGCTACGTAGGCTTACGTCAATAAAATCAACTACAAAACAACTTTTATACCATATCCTATTATTTTTACAATTCCTTCTTGTGTTTAATTAAACATCAAATGATGACTTCAAACATATAATTATTACCTTAGATTATTACATTCTTCATCCTACCAAATGAATCCATCAATCTTCTTTCGATCAAAAAAGTACTTTCTGAGCGTTGCTTGTTTTTGTAAAACATACCAATTCCCATAGAAATTAATGTAAATTGCAAAAAATGTAATATTTAAATAAAGAAGATAAAATATATATTATGTATGATATTTCATTTCTTTGATTGCCTTTTCCTCTATTACAATTTATTTCACGTTACAAGTCGTGGAGGTATAAAATATGAACATGGCTTTAAATGTATTTGCATTTTATATTATCTAGAATGATCTACAATAATTCTGAAGTTAGTGAAGTTCTATAACTTATCTAAATTTTAATATTTATTTATTTAACATAATATTAATTCTTAGATGATATAATTTACATTGATGCAATCATAAACTCATTCAAGTTTTTCTGTGCACCATAAGCCCACAAACCGCTACATATGTTTTAATACTTAGTTCTTAATCCTAATGAGGGTATACTTAGAAAATTTTTAGTGACGAGCGACATCGGTAATCTTGCTGACCGTGTAAACATATAATATATAAAATAACTAGCTAACCGCCCGTGGCTTCGCCCGCTTTGTCTAAAACCTAATAATTATATACTGAAACCTTCCTCTTGAATCACTCTATCTATTAAAAAAAACCGCATCAAAATCCGTTGCGTAGTTTTAAAGATTTAAGCATACAAAGGGACATAGGGACATAGGGACAGAGAAAGCGACTTTGTTTTATACTATGTAGTGATTATTTGCATTATTTTTTGTAATGATCGACTCAATAATTATTTGACCGTGTTTAAAAATTATGATATTATAAATTTGCGTTTTTTATACCGGATCAACCCGTACGAAACTGGGACAAGCAGATAGTCCGAAGTACATTTTTAACATAATATACTTACGTTATTGCTTTGTTGTACATTTTAACTAAAATTGACCATTCAATGCAGCAACTATGTAATAATCAAAAAAAACATAAACTCTAATTTTATAATTATCGCCTTCAATTTTTATCTTCCTTGTTGATAAAACAGATTTCTTTTGACGCGTCCGCCCTACATTTTATCATTCGATAGGTGAAAATGAATTTTTTCATTGTTGTTTTAAGCTGTCTCCTCGTCAATTGTATTAGGGAAATATGTATTTACTGAAGAAATATGACTGGAATTTTGATTACTCTCGGCGATAAGATTTATCGTTTAAAATGCTTTTGTAAGCCACCTTTCGTGAGTCATGTTATATTTATTATCATATTCAAAATGTGACGGATATATGAAAGTAATGTAAGGAAAATAAATGGAATTCTAGAAGCAAAAAGCCAAAATGTAACTAAGATCAGTCGACTCACAACGTAAATAGTTGTGGTCGTACAATTTTCAACTATATTTTCCCTCGACCTTTTGACCGTAATGTTGCCATGAGCTTTGCTTACATTTTTCTTCCACTTCACTCTATTCATGACGTCGTCTTAAGAGATATTGTGCCTACAAATCTATGGCCTAGCTAGTATAATAAAGCACTGTTATTATTTTACAACTTTTTCAAGCCTTTAGATTTTTTAATAAAAAATAAGTATTGTACCTACCTACCTTTGTGACTCAATTGATTGACTACGTAACATTAAACGTTGAAAACAATTTCTTTTAATTTAAATATTTAGACTAGAATTCAATAGAAAACGCCCCTTTTAGTATAGCATAAAACGTTGGATATTTGTGAGATATTTTCCATTTAAAAGACTTCATAATAGTAGTATTTTTGTTCTGAATTGTGTGGTTTTTTAATGAAAACATATTTTTAAACGAACGCATTCGTCCATTTAAGGGGCTGAGCGGATGCAATGCAGTTTTGGTCTATTGCTATTCAAAATTCTTAATTGTTAGCAATATTATCAAAAATGCTCGCATTTATTATTTTTCATACGAATGGACATAAAAATATGTGCACGTTAAAAATGTTTTATGATTTCTACATAAACATGCAATAACTGTGCTATAGCAAAAGAGAATTGGATGAAATGTTTTTTTAACTGCTATTATTTTGTGTCTATAAAAAATATCAACCATAAAACGTTTTGTTCCTTATTTCAAAATGCTTTACAAACTTATAAAGTCACCATTAAGCAGGATTCTTGAATTATGTAGTATTAAGAGGCCGTGTCGATTTTAAGAGTGATTTTGACTTGTTTCTTTAATTCTTTAGGAGCTCGTTTAAAAAAACTAACTACTATGTTATATGAAAGTAATGGTATAATTTAAAATTCTCTAGAATATTCGATTATATAGATCTGCCGTAACAACGTTTGCGCTCCCGTATATAATCTAAAATTCTAGAGAACTTTAAATTATTCCATTTCTTTCATAAAACATATAATATGTATTTTTTTTATTGCAAATTTTTAAGCATTAACCTATCATTTAGTGTGTATTTTTTATTTTTTTTAACTCTGTTGTAAGAACTAGAAATTCGACGCCATATACGCATAAAATTTCATCAAAGTAAGGCTATTTTAACTTAGATGTTCTTTGAATTTTTCAATAAAAGTACATAAATTGCCTCGAAGATATTTTAGGATGTCTCAGTGTCTTTACTGTAGTATATTTTATAAGAAAACTTCTTCTATTAAATTCCGTGTAAAATACAAAGACACGAACGTCCCGCATGGAAAAAATTGAAACACGCGTTAGGTTATTGGCTATTAAACAAACTGGACAATGAATATCAATAAATTGTCTCGAACGTATTTTAGATATTGAATGAATCTTTAATTTAAGATATCATCACATATTGCATAGGTGTATCACAGCATACATAGGTGTAGGATTGTTCTTTATGAGTTATATGGTATGAAGCAATATAATAAAGATCCATCTTTTCTTAGTTATGTTAGAAATTACTCAAAAACTTTTAAAATTGTTTGTTTTACTGCGAAGCGTTTGTATATCAGGGATAAAATACGCGACTCGGATAATAAAGTTAAAACAGTTTGGTCTATTATTAATGGTGAAATGGGTAAAAGCAAATCAAGTAATACCATAAAACTTGTAAATAATGGCATGGTTATTGACAAAAATGCTGATGTTGCGCTTGCTTTTGAAGATTTCTTTAGTAGTGTCCCTGCTAGCATTACTAATAATTTAAATTCGTCTTCAGTACTTGCAGAGACCTTTTTGAGGGACCATGTTGCGGGGTGCAGTACATTATTTGAATTGCGTCACGTAACTGCTAATGATATTGTTACAGCATTTAAGACACTTAATTTAAAAAATACTTGTGATCTTTGGGGAATGTCCGTAAATTTAGTTAATAATATAATAGAAAATATTGCAAACAATTTAGCTTTCATATTTAATAAGTGTTGTGACTATGGTACATTTCCTAATTTACTAAAGCTTAGTAAAGTTATACCTCTATTTAAGAAAGGCGATCAAGAAGACTGTAACAACTATAGACCTATCTCGATTTTACCAACATTAAGTAAAGTTTTCGAAAAGTTAATATTAAACCAATTGACTAGTCACTTTGCTTCTAATAATTTGCTGCACACCAAACAGTTTGGTTTCACAAAGGGGCGCTCAACCACAGATGCTGGAGTTGCACTACTAACACATATATATAAGGCATGGGAAAACTCAAAAAATGCTTTGGGGATATTTTGTGACCTCTCCAAGGCATTTGACTGCGTTGAACATTGTACTTTATTGCGTAAACTTAATCACTATGGGATTAAAGGACAAGCTCAGAACCTTATAGCCTCATACCTGCATGATAGGATACAAACTGTAGTTGTTAATGGAGAACGTTCTAGTGGTGCGTCAATTAACATTGGTGTTCCACAAGGATCTATTTTAGGACCCTTCTTGTTCTTGGTATATATCAATGATCTACCTTATTATTTACAGGATAGGTGTGAAATAGTTCTGTTTGCGGATGATACCTCATTAATATTCAATGTGGATAGGCATGACCCAAATGTTGACGAAGTGAACAGTACTCTTTTACACATATCCGACTGGTTTACTGCTAATAATTTATTATTAAATGCCAAAAAAACAACTTGTGTTGAATTTTTACTACCTAACGTTAAAAAGTTGAGCAGAAATATTACCTTGAACGGGGAGGTATTACAACCTGCAGAATCGACTGTATTTCTTGGGTTAACATTGGACGAGAAACTACAGTGGGGAGCCCATGTCAACACCGCTGCAGGTAAGCTCAGTTCAGCAGCATATGCAGTCCGAAAGGTAAGGCATCTCACCGATGAAGATACAGCTAGATTGGTTTATTTCAGCTACTTTCATAGTATTATGTCCTATGGAATTCTACTATGGGGCAGGGCAGCAGATATAGAAACTATATTTATCTTACAGAAAAGAGCCATTCGCTCTATATATAATTTACGTGCTCGGGACTCACTAAGAGATCTCTTTAAGAATACTGGTATCCTTACTGTACCATCACAGTATATATTTAATAATATTTTGCATGTACACAAAAACGCCGACTTACACACAAGAGTAGGAGATAGACACTGTTATGGCACAAGGAACAGAAATAGAATTGAAATGCCATTTTTCCGATTAGCTAAAGTTAAAAATTCATTTATGGGTCAAGGTATACGCTTTTACAATAGAATTCCTCATAATATTAAAGAGTTTGGTAGTGCTAAATTTAAAACATATGTAAAAAATATATTAGTTCAGAGAGCCTATTATAGCATTAAGGAATATATGGAAGATGAAAATCCATGGAGGGTTGTCGCGTAAGAACCACAGGACAGTTCTTTGGCATATTATGATTTAATATTATGTAGTTAGATTTAAGTTACAGATTATGTAATATTGAAATGATTTTAAAAGAGCAACTATGGAGTTTCTTGCCGGTTCTTCTCCATAGATACTGCTTTCCGAATCGGTGGTAAATGTTAAAAATACTTTAAATGTAATGACGATTCGAAAGTGCTACTAAAAGTAGTCTAATTGAATAAATAAATGTTTGAGTTTGAGTTTGAGTTTGAATTGTTACTAATTTAGTTTTGTTAAACGAGCGTCTAAAGAATTACAGAAACAAGTAAAAATCACTCTAAAATCGATAAGGACTCTTAAGCTATTATCACAAAATAATAGGAGATATTGAAAGCTTTCTGTGATTTCCATTTTCCCATCTTGACGACTCATAACATATTTAAATTTACGTCTTTTGATGTTAAATTTATTCTATAAAATGTTGTTTCATACAAACAGAATAAGTTAATCCGAAATAATGCCTCATAAAACTCTCGATATTAAAAACCAAATTGAAATCGTCGATATAATATTATAACAAGTATTTATAGAATAAGAACACGAATCAAACAATTGTGCGAATTCCGGCGACGAAAATTAAAATTAGCACCCGGCAAATTCAATATCCCATTGCCAAATACAATACGGACAAAAGACGCTCACCTTTAACAATGCTTTTTAATTTTAAACGTTCATAACGTTCGAGTGAACCACAATAAAAGCGATGTTTAATCCAGTGTAGTGTGAGTCTATGAGTGTAGCTCATAGAGTCGAACGATTTAGTTCGATTTGGATCGGATCCCGGGAGCAATACCGTGGAATGCTTTACGATCATTGCCACCCAGAGCATTTACGGTGAGTTTAAAATTCTCGCAATTCTAGCTGTACTTGGCGACTACTATTGTGCTTTGACACACGAGTGAGTCTTTTGTCTTGTGTTTTGAATATAAATTTATTGTTGACTCGAATTTTAATATTAATGCTAAAGAATAGGATTATAATACTAAATGAGGATATAATCTGGAGTCACAGAAAACTTCACACATACTCATATTTATAACTTTAGATTTGAGTCTTCCATACAACCTTTGTCAAAAGTCATTTCCTAGTCACTTTCCTATACACTTTCTAATGATTTCCAACGAGTACCTATCTCAACTTTTACTGTCTCCAACGTGGATTGCACCCAGAACATTTACGTTCTAGAATTTTCACGCGAACCAGTGGGCGAATGCAATTATTTTAAGTGCCTTATATGTGTTTACCTGACTAATATTTTGTGATTTTCTCGATTTAAACATAGAAATTGACATATGCATCAATATCGTAAACAAATAGTAGGGGTAGAGAATAAACTCGAGAGTAAGAGCGGCAATTCCACTCTTCTAGTTCACGTTAGATGGCGCCAATGCTACATGTGTGATGATTAAATGGGGGGAAGTGACTCCCAATGGACAGTGGTAATTTTTAAAACGTACATGTGGAATAAGGAATTTCTATTTGGAAGATCCGTCACATTGTAACTGAGGGGTCATTGATCCCATCCGTTATACAGAGGAAAAAAGTGGCTTGATGAAAATGACATCTGAAATTGGAAGTATAGTTATTCAAATATAAATTAATCTCATCATATTATGTAAATTTATTCCAAAAGGCAAATTTTACTTTGTACCATGAAATTAATTTTTAATTTTTATTTTCCAGGGTGACCGAAATTTTAAGCATTTCATAGCATGTAAATTTTTAAGAAAATAGCTGTTATAGCTCAAGCTCAATACACAATATAAAAAACTTTAATAAAAGAACAAAAAACGTTGCATCATTTTCTTATAATCAAAGAGAACAAAAGCAGTATCTGATTTCAGAAGAGCGATTGTAAAATCTTTACAAAGGCAATTTGCTGGTACACTACAGGTTTATCAAGAATACATCGTTGAAACTAAAATCAATAAGGATTACACTTAATCGCCAGTAAATCGCCTTTCAGCGGCGCTTATATAAGCGGGGTTTACACGGGTCGATTTTCATCGTGCGGCTAGTCGCTTCACAAATGAAGCCGCATCGCTATCCTATTTATGATTTCCTACGAAAATGTTGAGAAGAATATAGGTGTTGTAAAAATGATATTGTATTAGTTTTATTAATGGTTGCAAGCATGCAGTGATCGATCACCTACAACTGATCGCTTTACACGGTCGATTTTAGTCACCAGCCGCACCAGTCGATTTTCGCCGTGCGACGGAAATCGTGTGGCTTCAGTCACCCGTGTAAAAGCCCCTTTATACAAGCGGGAAGTATTTAGCTGAGCTACCTCCAGTGTTACATTAAAAGCTTATTGTTTGAAGAACATATTTCAATTAATGTATCGTATTCTAGAGGCTTTTCGTATAAGCGTTTACGGGTTTAGATAACAGTGTGGAACGGTAGTGTTAAGTTTATTTGTACAACTAAACACAATTTGTGTTTGATATAAAATTGCGTATACCACTATTATAGTATTTTTTTAAGTAAGATATTTGTAACGGTGCTCTTGTAAAATGCCCACACTCTTTAAAGCTACACTGAAGTATGTAAATTAATATTTTATTCATCTTAGAACGAAAGCTTATCGTAATATCATACTTACTTATAGATACAATTAAATAGCACTGTATACGTGGTTATTTGATGTTATAAAACTGAGTAATTTAGTTATATAAAGTTCTGTATATTTACAGCACAAAATATAAAATGTTCGTTAAAATAACTATTCTTAAATTGAGTTGCTTTTCCGGTATATTCTTACAATGTTGTTATAAATCTACAAAGTTTTATGGAAATGGGGTCGGTAAGTCAGCCGCAAAGCAAAAAATGTTATTCTATACTAATTACACTATAACTCTTTTTGCTGGACAATAGCTGGCAGTTTCCGTCTATGTAAGGGTAGCCCGAAGCAATTTGCTAACTCGTATGCACTTTGTTTCATTCCACACAAACAAGGTTTTTACAGGCCGGGCCATAGCAATTATGAAGTTTTAATTGAATTGTTTGGGCAACAGAACTTACTGTGTTGTAAGAAAAAGAAATGTTTACCGCTTCATTCATAGGAATTTGATGTTAGCAATTACCAGTTTTTTTATTTGAAGTCGTGTAAAAAAAATGTGTAGGTACACACTTTTTAATAGCAAGGGTTTCAATTTGTAGTGTACTGCACCTACATGTTACAATGTACATTAACGGGAAGCGGTTAATCACTTTTAGTTTAAAAGTAAATAGTGTGGTGTTGCCTTTCAAATAAAGGGAGCTAGCGATGATAAATCTGTTAAAAAAGCACTATAGAGTCCAATTCTTAATGGTCTAGGTGTCGTTGGTTAGGACTTAATATAGGTTAGGATCTAGTATTACATTTAAAATTTAAATCGAAGAGAAATCAAAAAAGCTAATTCAAATTGAATAAATTTCAGTAAACCATTAGTAGTATATTTATTTTCGTAATTGCAACTGCTTCTGTTATTGGAATTACAATGGAGATATTCAAATTCTATCTTAGTATCCCTTCATATTGATGCCTGCAAAACCTAACAGCTACCTAGCATAGTACTTATGCTAAAGTACTGGTAGTTTGCCCCAAGTTTGTGAACAAATATATATCTAAAGACCGAGAAGTTTATCTGAGTAACGAATCGATCTTATAATGAAAACGTTTTTAATGAAGCTTTCTGTAAGGAGATTTCATGTATATGTAAGAAATTTTATCCATATTCTCTCTTCGAGGTGTTTAAAACGATACATGTAATCTATATACCTATTTATTTAACCATTTATTCTATATCATCATTTAACATATTTATATACGTAAAGTACAAATTTATTCAAGTTTTAGTAGTTTAATATGTGGTGATGATTTACTTGGTGTTTTAATTCTTTTTAAGGGTTGAATTTTCAATCCTTGGTTATAACTTATTCGTAGAATAACTTATTAAACTACCATTTATGAAATGTATTCTAATTGCCAGTATTTGACAGTTTACAGGTGACATTTTAATATTATCGAGTAATATTTTACTGGACGGGTAAGTTTTATCCAAGGATTGAAAAATCGGCCCTTACAATATTATATAATAATAATCCCTTAAATAAAAATTGCGAAAAAAGTAAACTGAAACAAAGAATGAAATGTACTTCAGAGATATATACGGTTTACTGACACCGAAATAATTTAATCAATCTTGATTAAAATATGGTCGAAGGACATTTTAATTTTGTCAAATTATTGAGGTCGGTGCAAGTGAAATATTTGCGGCGAATCTCACCATATTCCAGAGATTAAATTCAAGACAGGATACCAGGAATCTTATTGCTCACTGTGCGGATAAACGTGGCGCTTTATGATCTAATCTCTTTCCAGTGTTATTAATTTGTATTTATATCTATCTCTTTCTATTCCTACAATATTTTTAATGAAAAAGAGAAACGACTGTATTTAGTCAAGTACTTTTTTTCTGAGTAAATAGTTGATTAACTTAAAGCTCATAGTTTTATTACTCATAAAGCAGGTAATACAACGACTGCATGAAAACTTTAAAGCAATAAAATCTTTAACTATAATTTACATTATTTCATTAAAATTTTTAAAAACAATAACACATTATATTCAACCTTATAATATATGCATAAATTAACATATTCGAACAGTATAATACCTTCATTGCCTGCGTGTTAATATAAGCTTCGACCGTTTAACAATTTCCTTTGTATTGCAAACGTTGATTGATGAATTATTTTGTTGTTAATATTTTTTAAAGTTAAATGTTTTAGCTCGGAAACATCTCTTTAAAATTCATGATTGAAATAAACTGGTCAGCGTAACTATAAACAATATTTTAAATACACAGTGTATTTTATAAAACCTCTTGTATAAAAAATTTACATTTCTGTTATTATCATAATATTATGAATCTTTTGCAAATAAATACAATAAACATTTATAATAAAAAAAAATATTATATTAATAAGGTAAACGAATAATATAGGCTTGGACTATTTTTAATATGGCGTAGCAAGTGCTACGTCGTAGAGTTCCGTAGCAGTTGCTACGCCAAACTCCAACATTTACAAACAACAACAATTTATTTCATTAAAAACCCACCACAATCATTATAATCTAACACAACCCATTGAACACCGAAGCTACTTATCAAGCACAAATCCGCAAGAACTCTGAGTGATGCATGGCCTATTGAACACAGACGTCGCGTCGCGTCGATCCGTTCAGTGGGTACGTCTCAAATCCTTCTGACAAGCGTCAACATTTATCAATGTCTCGGCAAACGACAGCAATTAACATTCTCAACCATTGTTAGCGTCGAGACGGTCTTCCACTGCACCTATTGTTGGTTCAGCTTTGTTAAGTGTCGTCTCGCTTTAATGTACCTGCATAGTTTGGACATTGCAAGTTTATGTGCTTGCATATTTTTGTATACAGCGTTAATAACATCGTTGTGCATTTTATTAATTAACAGTAAAAGTCTGGATTTATAGGAACTGATGAAACCAAATATATTAAATAAACAATATTTATAACACATTCATACTCATGTTATATCTAATTAAAACAATATCATAGTCGGGAAAAACGAAATTAATGTTCGTTCTCCTTTAACTGAGTTTTCATTATCTATTACACAATGTCTCATATTACACAATGTATACGAAAATCTAAACTGTAAACGTAATCACATAAAGTAACACAGTAAAAAGGCGTAAACGCGTGACGTATCCTAAAAACGCATGTTCGAGTGTTTAGTCACGATGAAAGGCTATAGAGGTATGCCACTTGGGAACTTTTTGCCTCTTTTTACCTGAAGTGGTGGTTTAGTTGCGGAGTTTTAGTGGAATATAGGTCAGCAGTTGATGGACATTTTTCTGACAATTTCTAGAGACACCCCAAGCAGGCTTTTCGGAATGTTTCAGAATATTCCACTACTTAATAGACTATACTTTGATCTACATATTCTATACTTATAGTTATTATTTATAAGAAAAATGAAAAATTCGTCCACAAGCCACAGATTAAATATAAAACAGTTTTCTTCTCCATTTAAAAGGATACATAACACACTCAGAATAAAATAACGTTGAATGGGTTATCTTTACCTCTTATGAGTATTTGATGCAATTTTGAAGCTTCAAAGTTGCGGGAAAAACGTCAAAGTGTCAAATAGTACGTTGAAACACATCAACCACAATCTTAATCCATACTCAAGTCGTCTCTCGGTCTAAATGTTTTATGTGGCGCGTCAAGGGGTTGAATTTTCCCAAAACTCCACACTTTAGGGCAACCCGTACAAGGGAACTCCATTACTTTGTCCCCGCCTTCCCAAACCTTCGTCTAAATTCTGCTTTTTATGCACAAGGGAGATTAGCGCTCGTAAATCATTATTTTCTTTAACTATATTGTTTATTGCTAGTTATTATACGCTTGGGGAACGGAATATTTTCTGGAGAAGGTTGCCCATCGATGAGAATATAAATAATCCATTGTATAATCTGAAGAATTCTTAATTTAATGACTTTAAAACAGAGTTTCATGTCTAAAAAACGTAAAGTTTTTGTAATCTAAGAGTTTTTATATTTCCTTTGAATATGTAGCATACATAAAAACATACATTTTGTCTCATACGTTTCAGTGCTATTTATTTTTAGTAATTGATTTGAAAAATTCGCTCGGTCCCTCAATAAAACAAAGGTAGCCTTTTTCACATTTCATACTGACAGAAATGGAAATTCAAATAGAAAAGATCATAATGCAAACATCTCATTTCATCCTACCGTAATAGGGTATAATACTATCATTGCGATCCCAACCCTGACAATATATTAACTCCGTTAGAGCCATCAACTATCTCACGAACACGTCACGGTCAATTTAAATGGGTATCCGAACTAAAAGCTATGCCGTCATGGAATATGCACAAATTGTGTGGGCGCAATATTATACCGCAACACATTATTTGATGTAAAGTAATATTTACACTCCATACACATTTACAGATGTATACACGAGTAACTTGCGTAATATTGAATACAAAAGCTTCATTAAAAATTCATCACGATGTTAAGTAGTCCTTTGAGGAAACTCGTCTTAAAAACGCGTGGGTCGACCCATCTATTCCTATCTTGCTTTCTCGATATTGAATCCCATTTAGTTGGACACATCTGCCATAACTGAATGCTTTTAAGAAGCATTATGTGTCGCCATCATTTGTTAAGCTGACTCGTTTGCCTACTACAAAAAGTTTCAATAATACAAATTGGTACTAGTAAGGTTTGTGATATTTATGTATTCATATCTTTAACAGATACAAAATAGTACGACGATTAAATCAAAATATTGTGTATAAAATTAAGCCCATATTATGTTCTGTATTAACAACAAACTAATTATGATTGAATGGATTTTTATAAAACCACAGATATTGAATTAATTAATTATCTATCTAAAGATCTCTTAATGAAAACCAATGAGAACAAATCCTCCTCCATTTCTGTCTTCTAGATTGTAAAACTTTTTGGTGATGTACGCCTATCACAAAGGATTAAGGAAGGAAAGACCGTGTTTTCGATTAATAAAAAGATTATTCCTACATTGAAAAACACACCAGACAGCTTAGCGTACGTGTTGGCGTTTATTTCAATCTGAAATTATTAGTGGATATTATATAAAATTATTGGTAGATATCAGAGTACATACAAAGTTCATTATATATGTAGACAGTTAAGAAATTAGATTGCCTAAGATCCCTTTAATCTGTCAATCATTATAAATGTATGATATATTGTTTCAGAATCTTGGATACAATTAGGAGATCTAAATAATTTACCTACATATGAAATATTGATCAGTTTAATTAATAAAGTTATATAATAAATATTCAAATATTGATTTAACTCCTTGTTTTCATTTATGTTTTGGATCAAATAAACAACTATGATCAATTGTAATAATTAATCTAAGCCTTAAACTAATACATTAGCCAATTTATTGACTTAAAAATAATCATCGATAAATATAAGGTATGATTGTTGATAATGAAATAAAAAACCCGTAATTATGTAAATATAGATAATTAAAATGTTAATTCTAGTAAAAAATATAATACAGCCACAAAGTGATACTGAAGCCACGGGTATTATGAGGACTTCGGTAGCGAACTTTCTATTCAATTCAGAAAGTTATATGGAAGATATAAAATTTAAATGTAATAAGCCCCGCATTCAAAGCTTTTTTCATAATTAATTTTACAGAGAAAAACACTTGTATGATTGTGCTAAACAAAGTTTTAATTGATTCTCCTTTTCACGTTAAACTCTGGAAATTTAATCAGTGTTCATCATTAATGGTTTAGATATTTTCTTTTCAAATTTGTTGTACAGCTTCGAAATCACATTGAAATCTTGAAATATAATGCCCTTTTTTCAAAAGCTGAGTGTGACGATGTGACGCCTACATTATAATAATTATCGCTTAGTAAAAATAAAATAAGTATTCGAAAATTCCTTTATAAGATACATGAAAGACGATGTCGTTCAATACGTTTTTCGTATATCGCGAAATAAACATACACGTTTATTTAAACCGAGTACTTGTCTCATTTCGAGTAAAATTTCCCCGTATTTATAAGACTTACCTGCCAGACGCTTATTCGTTTACTTTTATTTTGAATATCTTGCTACCTTAATATGTTTCATACATTTCAATACGAATATGATTGCGAAATGACTTTACAGCAACGATAATGTTATTCAGACCTGAATAGAAAAATAATTTCCCTTCAATATCTACGTATTAACTAAGTTGGAATGTTTTGAATGAGATTACAACGAATTGAATAATCAGAACACTCGAGTTTTGCAACAAACTTCGCTAAATTTTCAATATTTGGTAAAAGTTCTTAAATGGTAATTTGATTTACAAAATCGTATTGTGCTCTTAAATATTTTGCTAATGAATGTCTGTGCTTGAATACTTTCTAAATTATTTCGGTAATGCTGATTAAGTATTGTGTTACAGTAAATAAACTGCAAAACCTCAATACATTTCAGTTAATATTGGTGAATTTCCACTGTAGTGTATCCCGTCAATCTCAATTCTCAACGTAGAATGGAGAACTACAATGGAGATATTATTAAATACACAAATGAGTCCTTTATTTCTTTCAGCCATTTGTATTAGTAGTTTTCTAAAATCACAGGCTTTGGTATGAGCGGTGATTTGAAAAATTCTTTCTGATTCACGTTGTAAAATAACAAAAATTCGAGTTGCTACTTTTTACATAAATTCCCAAAAAAATTATTTGGTTAATAACAGAATGCTTGTAACTAATTGGTAACTGGACCATAGCGTTGTAAATCTATGTAACCATACTTGAATATGTGCCAAAAATTATTAAAACAATATACGAAAACCCAAAATTATAACTCAGTGAACCTTTTAACAAAATAATATTTTTGCAGAATATGGGTTCACAACACTCGGCCTACATACCTAGCCCCCTAAAGTACCGTCTTGTCACGTGAAATATAAGTGCTTTGCTAATGTTGTTAGGGTATAAGTCATAACTTAGAGACTGTCTGGTAATTAAAACGTGCCGTGGCCCGTGACATACAAGCGTTTGCTCAAACTTAATTAAAAGATATAGGAATATAAAATGGGTGATGTGTTTTTCTGGTATCAAAATGTTTCTTTTAACATTTATTTTATAGAATTTGAGGGTGGGTGTCCAGCATGTTTTTTAATTAATATAACTTTAAATCTGAGACAAGATAGCTAATTAAATGATTTATGTCCTTTCCACCTAAGATGATTTCTGTGACACATCGATTTTTGACACGTGTAGAGATGTCTTTACTGAAATCGTATCAATTGTTTCCGATAATCGATAATATTTTATATGGAAATGAAATCGATTTGAATAAAGTACCAAAATTAGTTTTTTCGGCATTTCGCCAACAATTAACTAAGGAAACTTAGCAAACAACAGCAACAAAAAGTCAACAATAACAATTAGTAACAATAACAGAATACCACGTAAAGTATCAATATAAAAATGCAACTTGTATACAAGGCTGACGCACTCGTACAGACGATTGACTCGATTGACAAACGATCACAAGATGGGCGCCGATTATATGATTTTCCAACTCTATGATTTTTCAACGATCCATTTCATGTACACGAATTGCGTAGGTATTATATTTTTGTGTTATTTTATTTTATTTTTCATTATATTAAACTAAACAATACTGTTTTTGATTTATAAGCTTAAGATGTTTCATTTTTATATTTTTGGTAATAATGCCGCCATAAAATAAAAATATTATGCACTAAAATTATTTTGGCATTTTAAACATAAAATACGTAATTCGGAACACGATGAAGTGTCACAGGAATCATCATAGGTGAAAAGGACTATAGTAGCAATGGTCAATGTATCATGAGAAAGTCAAACCTTATGGTTTGACTTACTCCTATCTGTTTCCTGACAATTTGAATTTAACTGTTGAAGCAGCATTTCGTATACTTTTTTTATAATATACCTGTAATAAATGGATAACAACTTAAACGAAATGAATAACGGGATGATTGAAACTTTACTCTTGTTATAATCGAACTCATCGAATATAATAGAATATAATTAAATAATAGACCTTGGAATATAATGACAATAAGATTGTTTCCTGATTCCACGTAGTTAGATAACTTAGGAGTATTTTATAATTTCCTAGAAAGTTACAGATAATAAAACGTGTTATTTTATTTATAGCAACTAAAGACCTGTGAAGTTGTGTAGAAATAGATTTCAGACGTAATATTTCCACTTTCATGCATATTTAACAATCGGTGCTACTTACAATCTATAACTTTCAAAACATACATATTTCACACACTGATTCCATCCCGTATTTTATGTCATATAAATAATAAAGAAGTTGCGTACTCATAACATAATTATTCAGATTTTTTATCTTATTAAAATTCACAAGAAAATGTGAAAAATTTAATCTATTTGCCAAGTTATATTTATTACATAAAATTACACTTTACGCTGAAGAATTTCTTTTCATTTACCTTAAAAAACAGTTATGAAGATGCTCATAATTTAAAATAGTTGCCATAACTTCGAGAAATTTAATTCACACTTGGTAGAATAATTTGGTACGAGGTTATTCTTTCAGCTTCTACATAATATTATTTCAATATTACGAATATACAGTAGTCTTAAGAAGCCGACAAGCTTTATTTCATATAAAATATTCACGTACTTAACTCTGAAATAAGTGTCAGTATTCATGATACATTCACGAATACGGGCAATAAATATGAAGATGTTAACCGTGATTTTATTTCAAGGAATGAAGTCACCGGAATCAGTATAAAAATTAAAATACATGAGGACATATTATTATGTTGCTTTCATATAAAACATTGAAAGATAATTTTAATAATTTTGTTCACATTATACATTTATACCTACCTACACCTACATTACCTACTCTTTAAAAACGCATTTCTATACATAAACATCTTATCCAGCTTAAAAAACTTTATTGACGGTGGACTACAGAATATTGAATTCAAGTTTCTGCAAGTTGCATAACTGCGGAATTTGCTGACAACCACCTTTCAGCAGATTCCTTAGTTACGCAGCCCTACTGTCTACGTGTCTGTGTGTGCTACGATTTTAGGATACACTGCATTATTATTATTATATTTAGATTAAATTTACATGGTAACATTATTTACAAATATATTTTGTACCCCTATAGTTGTTACCTACTGTTTCTGTTGTTATTATTCAAATTTAAATATATTTAATTGTTGTTATTTCACTCATACATATACCTATAGCCACAATAGATTTCGATCACGGGTTTGTTTTAAAATAAGACGTAATACCAGCTACTTCTAATATAGAAAATAAAACATTGTCTCTTTTAGCATGAAATAAGTCATTTTGGAAAGTGACAAACTCGAGGTATCATTCATCCGATGTCACACACCTACTCACCATACATCACATTCAGAGATATATCACCCACGAAATTAAATTAATGTTTTCCACCTTTTTGTATAACAATACATTATGCTAAATATATTTGATGATTAAAGTAAGAAAATAGATATTCCGTCTCACAAAATCTTGGTCTACTTTTTCTTAAATGGCAACTCCCGATCCCAGTGAGCACGGATACTGCCAAAAATCTCTTATATTATTGACAGTTTACCCCCAATAGGTATCTTAAAATCCTTTCATTTTCAGCATTATTAATAAAAAGTTTCCTCTGCAATAAGCCAAATAATTTAAGACTCGTTAAAGCATTACAAGATGCCATGTGCACAAAAGTCAAGTTCTGTTCTAGCATTCCGAACTGACTCCACCTATGCACGAACTAAAGTGCCTTCCATAAATTTCTCCCTTGTAAGTTTAAGCGGGATCGTGGATTTAAATATACAGGAACGGTACGAGGTAATTAATTGATGAGCTGTTCGAAATTCATATTTATCGTTGTTATGTTGGATGGAAAGGTTGTTATTGTTTTGGGTGAATGTTTAAGATAGAAGTGGTAAAAAATTAGCGCTTTTAAAATAATGTGTAAAGAAAAATTCTTATATTCGTTTTTAAACAACATTTTAATTATTTTCTTAATAATATATAATTCCTGTAATAGAAAATAACAACCAACGAATTTAGCAGATACTATAAGGATTTTTTTAAATTATGCTACTCTTTAATCAATTTTCATTATATCATTTAATTTAAAAGAATACCGGCTCTATTAATTTAGACAACAATCATTGCATGTAAAAAATATCTATAGGCTAACATATTATCATTATCAATTAATGTCTTCAACAATCAAAATACAATATTGTAGTTAACTAATTTCATATCCTACAGTTGTTTCAAACTACACAGAAAATGAAATAACACCCAGCACATTGAAATTCATCAAGCCAAATTTATTTTCCCCTATTACGTTATACATTTTCAAATTCTACCCGATCGATACACCGTACAAGCAACCAGCAATTTTGACTTGCAATCGCAATATCGTTTTCATTTCCTGCAATTCTATATCTGAAACGAAACTTTTCCCCGAAGGCGTATATTTCTCTATACACGGGCGTCTGGGTGTCTAATAAAGTGGTCACAGTCGAAGCAAGATTAACAGCGCCGGTTTATTATTGTTTGTTTAGGCGACGTGCATATGGGACACTTATTCACCAACCTTTGAGCTTGTGGATACGGTTCGTTTAAGCTGGCAATTCATCGAAACGGGCCCAATATCGGTCAGCGGAATGGGGACTCGAAATTTATGATGGAAGCTAATTTGTAAAGTACGCAGTGGTTCTGTAATTGCAAATGCTGTCGTGAATTAAGGGTTTTAGTACCATTTGCGCTATTTGTTTTGTGTCGAACTATCCTGAATAGACATTCTTGATTTTGAATTTATTTTAGCAGCTTATTTAGGATTTTTTGCAATTAAGTTACCTGTAATTTAATACATACATTATTACATTTACCTACATAGTTTTAGAAGTGAAACTTCTTTAAGCGCATTGAGAGTAAAATTTCAAGGTCGCGTCATGGCAATACCGTAACGTCATGGAGTAAGGTGACGATTTTGGCATCTTTGAATATTGCCAAAGAAGTTTCACTTATGACACGTGTGCATAA
Organism: Colias nastes; assembly: GCA_907164665.1. Classification (NCBI taxonomy): domain Eukaryota; kingdom Metazoa; phylum Arthropoda; class Insecta; order Lepidoptera; family Pieridae; genus Colias; species Colias nastes. Next base: position 32,914 of record CAJQZM010041077.1, on the reverse strand, counting down.
TGTTATGTATTAAATTTTCCACTACGTTCGTTGATTGAAAATCATTCGTGGATCAAAATTCCCGATTTAATAACGTATACCTTTATGCATTTATAATACCAAAACTGTTTCATTTTATAGAAAATCTTCCGAAATATACTTCGACAATATGCATGATGTGAAATCTTTCTTATAAAGATATTTTTCAATAAATTATGTAACGAGTATTTCATATAATGTTTTTTATAGCTAGATCGATCGAAATATTAAATGCGTATCGACATGAAAACATTTAATCATAAATAGTAGAACATTATTAGAAACAAACACGCAACAACTATCCGATATTAATTGAAGGATTTGACATCAAAGCCCCAACGTGACTTCGGCTGTTTACGAGACGCATCGACCAAATAAAGGACCAAATATTCGGCAAACGAATCGCAAACAACTATTTACTTTGTTAATGGCTGAATTTCATTATGATATTGTGAACGCCACCCGAAGGCCACGTGGGAAGACTTATTTAAATTAAGGCGGCAATTTCTGAAATTTATCATCTAGTACGTGAGGCAAGGCATATTGGCAGTACCGAGCTTCCTTATTTAATTTAGCAAAGCATTTGTTACTCGTTTCAATTATACTGCTCTCGACAGCTTTACATGTTGCTTGCTTAAAGGGAACAATGCTTTTGAAGAAAAATGGTTTTGATAAATTAAGCTCAGACGCTTACAAGCTCATGGAGGGCATCTTTTAGTTTCAAATTGTTCTATTAAGTTTAAAAGAATAAATGAAGTACCACGCTCAAGCTTTTACAAATATGTGTTAAAAATACAAAGTATGTAATCGATCTTAATCTTTCATGCTCCCGTTATTTTATTTACATAAAGTACAATCGCTCAATGGTTTTAGTTTGACTTTTGTATTCTAAGAAAGCTCACAACATTCCGATGCACGTATCGCGGCGAAACTTACATTCGACAAATCTTATCCCTGGAAACACTTTAAATGTTCTAAATCCCACTGTGCACACCAGGAGATTGTGAAGAGATAATGTTTTCGTAAAAAGTGGTTCAAATTAAACTAAATTCGTATTTACAAACATAAAACACGTAAGAATGTTACGTACCTACATAATATAAGATTAGAGGATGCATGGGGCCACCCAAGAAGCTGCACCTGT